>JAVSCE010001298.1:0-13036 GCA_032199065.1 Smutsia gigantea | reverse complement strand
CAGGAAAAGAACCCAAATGATAGGGGTTCTTCTATGCTGAGCGCAATCTTTGTTAAAGTACTATAGTAATTCAAGTAAGTGAATATTTGTTTTATGTAGGTTTTTGAGGGATTTTGAAGAAAATTCCTACATTGAAGGGAAAGCAAAACTGTATCAATCAAGGCAGCGTGGTTTTAGTGGGATCTGTCATTTAAAAGAGTAGATTTTCCTTCCCCACCTTTGTACTTTGTAGTTTAAAGGAGCTTTGAATAGTTTCTAGGTTTCCATTGGTCAGTCTTCACCATTATTGCATGAAGGCAATAGCCATGAAGAATAATGTTGCTATTTCTAGAACAAAAAGCAGACACAAAGCTAAAAGAACCTCTGCTCTGTGAATAAGGGTTGAGTTCAGATACTGAAGTCAGGTAGACCATGATTCACAGCTTAGCCTGGTACCACCTGGGTCTTGAGCAAATTACTGAACATCTTTAAGTCTCCAATTTAGAGCTGTAACATTGGTATAAAGTAGAATCTACTTGAAATGGATGTTATGAGAAGTGAATAAAATAAACTCATGAAGCCCTTCCTTCCTCCCTCCCTCCCTCCCTTCCTCCCTCGCTCTCTTCCCAAAGGGGAGAAGGGTTTCCTTACATTTATTTATTTAAAAAATTATAGAGACTATCTTAAAAGAACAGCTGTTTTTGTTTCTCTGGCCCTCTCTCAGGTTTTGTACATACGTGATGTAATGTTGTAGAGGTTGCCCGTGTTTTTTGTTGTTCCTTTTGTTGGACAATATGTCAAAGACATTTTACTTGATTAAAATGTAATAACCATGATTCTGATGATGGCATAACATTTCATAAAATGAGTTGGTTAGTCTTTTCTTACCTATCCCCTTTAGTTGAGCATATAGGTTGTCTACAGATTTTTCTTCCTACTCCTATTACTACTACTATTTTTTACTGCTATAATTGTGCAGTGAACATACTCATGCATATAGCCTGAATTTCTTCTGAATGTTTTCCCAGTATACATTCTTCAAAATGGAATTACTGATTCAAAATATTTTTAGAGCTTTTGACAGCATTGCCAAATTTTTCTATACTGTTGCCATAAGATGTGACCCATCTCCACTGCCACTGGTACCACATTGTGGTCCAATCTCATTACTACCTCACCAGAACTAGGAATTGTAATTTAAAATGCTTTTTCCTAGGCTGAAAATACATCTGACATTTTGAATTGTATATCAATCAGTCTTCAAAGATGGACCTTGTGAAAAAAGATGCTATTAAATTAAAGAATCAGGTAATGGAGAAAAATGAGTTTATATAGATAAACGTTACTAGCCCAGGAAACTAAAATCAAAGACCTTTCAAACATGGTCACTTGTCATGCTTTTAAGCAGTTTTGTGTCAAAATAAGGTTAAGGGCAGTTGGAGTAAAGAGGCGAATGAGAGGTCAGCTTTGAATGTTCCTCTTCTTTCTGCCCTGCTTTTTGCCTCATTCCTGTCTTGCTAGAACTTTAGCATATCTTAAGACAGTCTTCTGAGCAGGTGCTTCCTTTTCTGTGACTCGCGGGCTCTCAGGTTTGTCCAAAAGTGGCACAAAGCTAATGAGAGCCATGGCGTTTTTGCCTCTAGTCCCAGCCGTTTGTCCCTGGGCCAACTTCAAAATTTTCACTACCAGGAGACATCTTTCCAGAAAATTAAACTGAGTAATACCATGAGGTAGATGTAAATACTTACTTCTGTTTTGCAATTTCACTGCCATATAATGTGCCCCCAGTGAGTGCAGGCCAGTGAAAGCATAAGCAGGTCCCCAGAACTCACTGTCAGGCCGAGCGTGCTCAGCTACGTGCATTTTTTGATTGGTATTCACTGGCCCTTCATTCATCTGTGTTGTCTTCTACTTGTCCTTTCATAGACAAGTAGTGGGACACACCAAAGATTTTTCAAACAAAGTCCAAAAAAACAAAGTTAGTGAAAGAAGTCTCTCTGTTAATCTGTTTGGAATTTAGAAACGATCCATTTCCTTTTCTGCTGGGATATCGCCCTTTATTTTTTTCTCTTGGCCTGTCTCACAGCCTCCCGGGTGGAATGTCACCCTTCCCAGACCTGTTTCCTCATTGTCCCCATGTTGGCCAGGACTCTTGTCGCTTGGCATCCTGAGTGGGGGTCAGGGTGCACTGGCCTTGCCACACTTGCTCTGTGGCCTCTGTGGCTGGTCACAGGGACTGGCCAGTCCTGCCTCTGACCATCTCAGCCCCTGTGCCCCTCCCAGCCCCTGGCCCAGGGCTCTCTGGGACCACTGCTTGCCTCTGGGCCTGGTCTGTCTTCTCTGACTCCTTTCTGTTCTCCATTCAACCCCTCCCCTACCGTGCTGTTGAAGCGGTGGGCACGCCATCTATTCTTGCTACTGGTCACTTGGTAGTGACTGGCACATGCACAGAACAGCTGTGCCCAGCCGCCCTGCCTCCATCCCGGGGATCTCTAGGATGGGGCTGGCTGGCTGCTATTTAACTAATCTGCCACCAATCCAATTACCTAACCTTATTAGTCACATCAACAAGGGCTTAAATTGGCTTCACTTTGATAGCAGATGTGCAAACCTAATGGAGTGAGGGGAAGACAGTACGGTGTTCTCTTTTTCACAGAACTTCAGTGCTTTGAACCAGGGATGTAGCTTTTTTTTTTTAAAGGTTTTTCTGAGTGGCGTGGTTGATACGCTAATTGGGAAATACACCGTGTCCAGGCTCTGCTCTACTCTTTCAGTTGGAGTGGAGAGGGGGGGCCCACTGGATTCAGGAGAAAAACCTGCAATTTTACTCAGGATTCAACGGCATCAGACCATTATTGGAATTTCAGCAGCATGCCTTCCAGATCAGCTGCGCTGAAGTCCCCCTCGTGGCTGCTCCTGTGCTCCTCGGCTGCAGGGAAGGCATTTCATCAGGGTGTTCTTGCCCATAGGCTTCCCGAGAGACTGCTTCTTACCAGGTTCCCACTTTTGCAAGAAAGAGCACGAGTCTTCTTTCAGAATACGTGTGTCCTTGTCCTGTGTTACCAGTCTAAGCCTATCCAGGGCCTGAGTGCCAAATGGGCCACCTGCTGGTGGGATGGGTGGCAGGGAGTTCATTGGTCCGCATGCTCTGGTGGCCCAGGAACTCTTTCCAGGGTTGCGGGCAGCGCCTCAGGTCACCCTGATACCATGTGCTCTGGGCAGGTGATGCAGACGCTCTGCAAAGACTGCTGACAAAGTTTCTCTAATGCCCATGGAAGCTGCCTAGAAGAGGACATGTTGTGCAGGGACCTGAGGCCAAAGGGGGAGTTGATCTGATCTGATAGAGGAGCTTGGATGGGGCAGAAGTATATGGACAAGGAAACCCACATATGTCGACTGGCCTTCAGTGCTTCTAGAAATCCCCACCACCCACAAGACACCCTGCTTCCTGTGGGCTGGTGTTCACAGCTCTGGATCAATGGTCCAGGGAAAGGAAGACATTCCGAGAGACTGGTGGTGTGTAACGTTTGTGAAATGAACACTGCCTCCCATCTCCAGGTGCCCGCTGGGCCGATTCATCCTCTGTCTGTGGTGAGGGAGGGGTGGCACCTTCTTCTGAGGTTGGCCTTTTCCCCCTGGGGGCTTGCACTGCAGATGCTCCGTCAACAGGGAGGCAAGGGTGCGCCCAGGAGCCGCAGCGTGACTTCCACTCCAGCTGTGCCCTCACAGAGCCCTCCCTGCCCGAGGCAGCCATCGAGGACAACAGCCACGCTCCATTATCAGCCCTGCCTGCGTGGCCGCTGTGATTTCTCTGTCCTGTGCAGGTGGCCATTCTGTGTCTGCACTCACAAAAGCCTGTTCTCTTCTTTCTCCCACTTCCATTGCCTTTGAGTGCCTCCAACACTCCAGCCACCCTTGGCTACCCTGGTTCTTACAGTTAGGATGCCCCACCTAGACTCCAAAATTGTCCCCTTCTACTGCTTCTGTGGTCCATTGGGCCCAGAGGACACGTCCTCTGCTCTCTCTCCTGAAAGTTGTCTACTCCTCCGGGCTAATGGGTGCCCTGTCCTGTGCCCACCTGTGCCTTTCCCAGGCCCAGAGTAACATGTTTACACTGAAACTGAGGACTTTGGGAAATCCTCATGTTTTCCAAAGGTGAAATCTTACATGAGAAGATCTCAGCCTTTGCTAATCTAGCACAGAGGGGCTTGGAGACATCAGTGGCTTAGTGTTCCTCGTATCACCCACGTAGCCCTGGGGAGCCATGTTACCATGATAGGAACCTTTTCCGTGCCTAAAACGAACCTCCCCTCCGTCTCGCTGAGACCCCTGCTCCCAAATGAGCAATAGTCCGAGTCTCAGCTTCACAGGGTTTTGCTTCATAAGAAACAGTATACCTTTAAATTCTCTCCTGGCACCTTTTTAAAGAATTCCATTTATTACGTCTTTGGAAAATACAGAACTAACAGCTGAGAGTTGCAGCCAATGATTATATGGGCTACATACCATTAATAAAAATGGAATGGAGAAGGTTCTGCAGTAAAATAATATTTTCAATCATGGAGCTATTTTCTGTCATCTTTGTGAGGGTCAGTAAAATGCCCCACAGGTTCCAGAAATTCCCATTTAGTTGTAACAATATTAGAACATGAGTAATCTTTGTGTCTTTGATGTTTCTGGGTTCCTGCTTGAATAATCTCCTCGTCCTGCCCATGCGGGTGACCTTAAGCAAATACACGAATAAGGTTGTTGGCAGCTTCTGCCACTTGGCAGGAAAGCCAGTATATTTTGCACTGGAATATGAATGTGAGTAAGCCTGGTTGCAATTTTATCTTGTTTCTTCTTCATTCTTGGGGATTTTGTTTGTTCGTTTGCTTATTTTTACCTTCAGTTTCAAAATAACCCTTGATTTTATTATGTTGGATGCTTAATGAGGAAATACAGTGTGCAAGAATTAGGCTTTTATCTAATTGAATCCCAGGCCTAAAAGCAGTCTGAGAGATCATGGAAACTAATGCCCTTGATTCCAAGCGCTCTGATTACACTGCATTCTGTTCTTCAAAGCCCTTCAGCAAAGAGATCCTCAAACCCCCTGTAAATGGCTTTTAACCAAATTAAACAGGACTCACTCTGAGGGCATGTTCCTGGAGCCCACTGTCATTGTCTACAACCCAGAGTCACGCCTCAGTGAGCATGACGTGGGAATGGGGAGCAGCTGCACCTGTCTGAGGTCACCCAGTGTGCACCAGGCAGCAGACAGCTCCCCAGCCAGGCTACACCTGTGTAGGACTTGTGGATCTCTAGGCTCTTGGATATTTCAAAGAAGCTTCAGGGTTAGTGAGCAGCCTGCCTGTTGGATATAGAAGGAAGTGGGGATTTTAGAATTTGGGATATGGTGTGCTAGAGATTGTGTAAGTAAGTCTGCAGAGTGGTTAAGAAAGAGTTATGCAGTACACCTAAACACATGCCTGAGCAGAGGGATTAAAGTGTGAGTGATAGATTGTGGGTGTGGGGGGGGGGGTCAGTTACTTTTAGAATGGTCACATGTTAGCATGGAGCCTCAGGGGTGGTGGAGAGCCAGACTACTCTCCCAAGTGATGCCAGTTCCTTCTTCATGGCCATGTGTTCCACGCAGATACAGTTCAGCAACTTTCTCTCGCCCACCTCTCCTGTCACTGCTACAGAGCAGGGACATGGTTCTGCAATGCCATTGTATTGGCCCATTTCCATCTGAAAGTTCAGAAGCAGAGGATCTGATTCTTTGGAGCTCTTGGACCTCAGAGGGTGGTCTCAAACCGTGGTCCTACCTCTGGTATCTTGTGAACAGTTTCGCCTGAGTAATGGAATAAAGCAGTGCACACTGCAAGGCAACGAGCAAGTTCACTAAGGGTTATCAGTAGACGGGTCAAAGATAACCTTTTGCTTACAAACTTAGTAGACCGCATTCCTAGATTTCGGACTTTACCCTGCTCTAAGCATTGTTCAGTGTGACAAGTTATTTGTGCAAACCATTCCATCCTGGTCCAGCTTCCTCTCTTGTTCTAACGTAATGCCAGATCCCTTCTATAAATGTGTTCCTAGAAAATGCAGACCTGCTTTTATACATTTGTAAATGAATTATAGAGAACAGTAAATCTAACCCCCACCAAAAATGATGCATTACAAACCAAATAGGATTGGCTTTTGGATTGTGCATACTGGGATCTTCCATTCTGCAGTCTCTTAAATTAGGGCCAGTAGCCTGTGGCTAACTGTGGTGGTGAGTAGTGACAGGGTGTTTCCTTTCTCAGTTAATTGAGTTACCAGTGATGTCAGTAGCCCTGTGAGCACAGCCCTCTTGCTTCACCAAGTTCAGTTTAACAGCAGCCTTCACAAAGCCCTGTATTTATATGAGGCCATAGGTATTGGATGCTTAGAGATGCTCTGTTCAATATTTTAAGTTGGACACCCTGTGGATATTTTTGTAGTGGTATTGGTGATTCAGAAAAGACAGGAAAATAAAATGATTTTGCTTGTTACATGAGTGAGTCTCTGCTACCTTTGAGCAACACAGTATAAACCCTTGCTAATTTTATCCTAACCATAGAGAACCCTGTTGCAAATTACCAGATAGCATGCATTTATGAGTAAGATAATAAACATGATTTTTATCAAACCAGCTCTGCTCTATGAGCAAATGTATTTCCTCCCATTTATTTGGACAGGACCATTTAATTCTGATTATGATAACAGTTCATAAGCACACTAGCAAATTGATTCTAGTATATTCTGTAAAAACTAATGAAGACCTTGGAAGCAGAGACAAGCTGCAGATCTGTGGTATTGAATCCTTGCTCATAAACAGAACAGGGTTGCCAGGTGTTTGTGCAAATTACTTAGTTTAAACTAGAAGTTAGTAAAATTAGAATCAGCTGTGTTCTTCTGATTTGCTTATCATCCATCCACTCATTTTAGAAAACATTAAATTCATCAGTCAAAATTTGATAAGCAGCACAATTTAAGCAGAGAAGACTTCCGGGAGAAAAGCTCATCAACTAACCAGCATATCATCCGGCTGGAAAGCCTTCAGGCCGAGGTGAGCACCCCCACGAGGCAGTGCTTGGAAAGGGAAGTGTTTTTCTCATTGGAGGCGCTGGACTGGGTCCTTTGGATATGGAGCCCTTTGAACTAGGAAACAAAACCCTGCTCTATCTAAAACCTCTGAAAAACGATGTATCTGTGAGAAACTAACGGGGAACATTTGATCCATGTTCCTTTGGGCAGCCTCTTGTCTACCCAGAGAAATAAGTCTGCTTGCAGTTACTGCTGAGTGTGTTAAAATCGTGAATGTCTCACACTTTACTGGCTATGTTGACCCTTCCAGAAATATCCCTGCCAGTCCTAAATAGAAGGTAGGAAAGGGAATCTTGCCTTTTTTCATTCCAGTTAGATCCAGTACAGTCCACCTTAATGGGACCTACTGTTAATTCTCACCTATAAGATGAGAGTAATAGAACTGTCTGCCTCTAGGGTCGCGTGGGTGTCTGATGAGTTAATGGGTGGAAAGTACTTTGCGTGATGCTTAGAGCAGAGCTATGTTAATGAAAGCATCTGAGAGGCAGAACTTGGTAGCCTGGGTCAATGGGCCTGAGTGCCAGAGGGAAAGGGAAAGTAGCACTTAGGGGACAACACTGTGAGGATCAAGGTAGTCTCAGGGGAGGGTCCTATCACCAGCCCAAATGGGCTCTTCCCTGGGTAGGGTTGCATCTGCACCTGAGGACCCCTTGGTCAAGTGTCTGAACAGCACAGCAGCCTTCCAGCTCAGTTACCCTTTGAGGGACAGTCCAGGGCCAGGTGCATATGCGTCTGCACTGTGGTTAAGTGCTGCTCCCCTGCTGCAGAAATGACCTAAACATGTTTTTCCTAAAGTCTTTCCATATCTTCTCTTTTCTCCTACCTCTTATTCCCTTCCTTCCCCCCTTCCCTTGGAATTCCTACTGGTATTGAGCAGCAGGTTCTCGAAGTAAGTAGTTTTCTCCCGTGGGGTTTGGCATGCCTGTCTGTGGCCATTTGTGTGCATGCCTTGCCGTTCAGCTGCCTCTGCCAAGCTCTTACTCCTTCGAGTTGCCTGTCTTCCTCTTCACTCTACTCACTATTTCGAGATCCTGTGACACAGGGTCATTCCCAGGAATGTTGATTGCCAGATTTGGTCACAGGTTTTGGGGGTAGGTTGGGGTGAGGGAGTTGCCACCTAATGCCAATTCCTTGCTTCATCTGGCAACAGGGCTACTTTAACAGCCAAGCATTGTTCATTTCAAATAAGTTACTTCATGTAGCTCTGTACTTGTTAAGTTCTTCTAAGGGGTTGGGGGTTGTGATCAGAAGTGTATTATTACTTCACTGAGTGAAACCTGGGAAACTAAAGATTATCCATGGAAGGAAAATGTAACGGTTAGAGGGTTTTTAAATGAAAATCAACTAGAATAAAAATTCTCTTCACATGGATGTTGCTTCAGTGTGGAGAATAGCGGGTCCATTCACAGAAGTGGCCTCTTGGTCCCTTACCCAGGTGCACACTTGAGAGGCAGTATTTCTTTATTGGGCCAGATACCTAATCTCCCTGGACAAAGGCACACACCTCCCCAGGACAGCGTCCTAGCTGACTGAGTGGTGGCCAGGGAAGATCTGTGCCTGATGAGCAGAATTCTAGTAGAGAGAGTGAGAAGAGCCAAAAAGCAGAGGGAAAGGTGGATTTCAGAGGACCTCAGACAAGTTAGACATGCATTTCAGAATCTCCCCTGGGAGTCTGAGGTTGGCCCCCTTCGTGGATTATTCTCCAAGCCAAACTAGGGAGCATGAAGAGCATCTTCACCATGTCAGGAGAATATTTACAAGAAGAAGCTAGATGAGAGATTAGTCCAGCAGGGAACTGATCAATGGGAGGACCCAGGAATGCCTGCAGGACTCCAACCATCCCCCAAGGCCACTAACAGTTAAGGGGACTTAGGAAGGCATCCCATAGCCCTGAGCAGGTGGCATTCTTGGGGTGAAGCATTGCTGGCCTTGGGGAATGCTGGCTCAGCTTCTCACCCTTCAGACCTTGAGGTCAGAGAAGACTTGGCATCCCTTTCCTCTTTTCCTCTGTTTTCTCACTGACACTGAAGAGACTAGACAGACCTTCCTAAAAGAAGATACATATCTCTTGAGAGTGCCTAGATGCTATGTGTACAAACATACCAGCCTGTTTAATAAAAGGAGAGAAATTGCTTCTGTTCATAAATTACTTGCTGAGGCAAAAGGCACTGTGTCCCTGTGCTGTTCCTTCCCAGGACACAGGCTGATGCAGGCACTGCCTTGTTTCCTGTACCCTGCTAGCTTCCCCTGGGTCTGAACTGTGGCCTCTAGGTCCAGACCTGCCCCCAGTGGGCAAAGGACAGAAGAGAGCTGTAGAGTATGAAAATACAGCAGCTCCAAAGGCTGGCCTGGGCATTTTCTTGTGCTCATTACTTGAGAAGGAAGAATGGCACAGCAGATTAGATCTTACTTCCCAATAAATTGTGGGGTTGAGGTAAAGTGGGCAGGCAAGGTGGGGCCCTTCTCTGTCTTATCTGTGGAATTTCCAGAACACTAACCTTCCCTTTCTCTGCCTGGCATCCCACATTCCAGCTTCCAACCCTAACTCCCACCCCTTCCCAGACAGGTTTCTGGAGGGGAGGGGTTTTCTCCTCAACCTGGGAGTCCACAGCTGTTCTCTCAGAGACGGCGGCAACAGGCCTCGGGGCAGAGCACCTGGGGAGACACGTGCCTTTATGTTTGGGGCTAGTCCCTCCTTTCCTAGTCATCTGCGCGGGTGTAACTCCACACCACCTCTGTGGCTCTCCACCCTTTCAGATCAAGATGCTGTCAGATCGGAAACAGGAGCTTGAGCATCGTCTCAGCGCCACCTTAGAGGAAAATGACCTGCTCCAGGGAACCATGGAGGAGCTACAGGACCGGGTGCTGATCCTGGAGAGGCAGGGCCATGACAAAGACCTGCAGGTACTGAGGGAGAGAAGCTGTTCTGTAGAACCAGGGCGAGATAAAAGGAGCGCTTCCCTGCCGAGCCAAAAGGAAAGGCTAGGAGGCTCATGCTACCCCTGGGGTCAGAGTAGGCGCAGCCGAGGTCTCTGTGGGCCTGATAGTCCTCGGGCACTTGCTAATTTGGCCAGTCTGGCTGTGCCAAGAAGAAATACCTCACTACACACAGGTCATCCTTCCAGTTTGTTCTGAGCCACTGGCCCCTGGAGCTGTTTCACAGAGTTCTTTCTGGGCTATTACCAAGGCTGGAACACCAGGAGTGTCATTCTGCCTCCTAGGGTTTATGAAATCTGCTAGAGATTTCAGAGTGAGCCTGTGACTTTCTGTGCTCAGCTCACAATGCTCTCTCTTTCTGCTGCATTCAAGCTGATGCATTTAGTTGGCTGGCACTGAGCAGAAACCACTGCCCGCTGAAAGAAGATACCCACTGAACACAGCAAGGCCTAATATCCTACTTCTGCCAGTTGCTAGAAAAGACATAAGCTGACCCCGTTGTGAGCCTAATTAGCCCCTTCTTCCTAAAGGAAATTGCTTTGTTATGGCCATATTTGTCCTTATATGGGAAATACCAACAGGCCTTAGCTGAATCCCCAGGCTCACACTTGACAAGAAATAGCCCCCTAAACAAAAAGACAATCACTCCCAGCCTCCCCTGAATTACAGTATAGCATCTGCTACCAAGAAAGGTCTGCCAGGCTGGCCTAGGAGCACCTGGACCAGTGACTAAGAGTACATTGCTTCCCCTTGGGCCTCCTCTGAGCATGCCATGGGGTGGAATAGATCACAACAGTAGCATTTGTGTAGAGGTGGTCAGCCAAGTATACTCGAGCACACGATGGGTCCCTGCCCGAAGTCCCGGCCACAGAAGCCCCCTGGCTAAGCAGACTTGAGATCACAGCTTACTGACACCATCAGCTAAGCTGCCATCTGAGTGATTAACCCCTTTAAGGACAAATTAGCTGTTTTTCTCCCTCCATGTTCTTTGTACCTTCAGTTCAGAACTTTGCATATAGTAGGGCCTCAATAAATGGTGAATAGAAAATGATGCTAACTAAAACCTCACAGCAGTTTTCAAGATGGAAAAGGAGTTTGCTCATATTTTAAGGTTAATGATGGTAATAGTGAGCATTCATGTGCTTCTAGACAGGGAACAGAGTGCTTTTGCATACATTCTAAAACTGAGGCTTAGAAAAAATGAATGATTTTTCCAAAATAGTGTAATAAGCCCTTGGTAGAGTCAAGAATAGAACCCTTACCTCTGATTTACCTGGTACTCGGTGATAATTTCTAGTGTATCACATGCCTCTTGCGAGTCAGTGTTTCACCAGCATTTATTAACCTGTCAGACACTCTCCTTGGGGTTGCTGTAGTAGAGTATGGAGAGGAAAAGGAAAAGAAGTACAGGAAAATGGAGAAATGGCTCTGCTTAAAAGAATCTTTCAGGCTAGCATGAATTCAAAAATGAAAAGTGTTTATTTCATATTAAGAAATAGGGATCTGGGAGTGGAGAGGAGCCAGGACCAGTGTGGGCCATCCAGCACCTGGCTGGCACCATGGGCTGTATGTTCTCTAGAAACGAGAGTCAAGTCATGCCACGTTCGCACCCTCTCCATCTGCATAGCCACTGTCTTCTGATTGGGCTTCTCTAAGAATGAGAGGGTGGCACTCAGCCCAAGGCCCATCAGGTCAGGCAGTTCCCACTGTGATTTGGAAAACTGCACTTAAGGGCTGAATTCTCAACTTTCCCAACTTTTTGTAATTATTTTCCTTCAGTTTATATGAAACTTTCCTTAAACTGCTGCTAATTACCAGTGTCCTCCAGAAAGCCCTCTGCTGCTGCTGAAGTAGTCTGTACCGATACAGAAATAAAAATTCCACCTCACTCAGGTAGCAGTTGAATGGTTCTAAGTTAGACTTGTAAAATGTAGGGCTAATGCCCTTAGAATGTATATAATCCCAGGATTTTTTCCTTTTCCTCAGACAAGGGATGAGAGGAAGGCTGAGCAGGCAGGGCAGAAGGCCTGCCATAGCTAGAGTGGCCCCCTTTTGTCTGGCTTACTCTGTAATTGAGGTTCTACTGTCAAACAAAGATTTTTAAACCGCTTATCAAATCCAACTATGATTTTTTGTTCATGCTGAGAATAGGAATAAAAATTGTTATTTACTGAGCACCCAACAAGTTAAAACATCAGGCATTTTGCTAAACTCTAAATACCCAGTAAAGGATTTAATCCCACCAAGGGCCTCTTACAACTGCCCTATTTGAAATTCAGCTGGGCCTCTTGCAACATGTGTGCAGAGGCCTTGTCCCAGTGAGTGGTTGGATTTCATCACCAGAGAAGGCAGGCCCCACTCACTGTGGGGTGACACAGGCGATAGGTGATCCAGAGCCTGGACCTGACTCTGATGCTGAGTGTGTACCATTAAATCAAGCTGTCTCAGTTCCATCAGTGTAAATGGGGAGAGTGCCCCCACTTCTACCAACTTTGGGGGCATGAGTATTGTGAGTTTGAACTTAGTATATTATGTAAACACAGGGCATTTGGTGTCTTCCTTGTTCATACATATAATAAATACATTGAGTGTCATCTTCATTATATAAATGATGATATTTCTTATTTTAGAGGGTCATTATATTTACTAGACTCTTTGCTGGTTTGGTTCAGTTTTTCTGCATGTCTGTGGATCAGCTATTGACCAGAGAGGGCAGACCTGTTCTCTTGCTGTTATAATGAATTAAGCACCTTCAAATGTGCATGAGTAATTGAACTAATTTTGCCCAGTGCATAAGAACTTGTACTTGTCTGTGCTGAACTTCTCCTGCTGAGATGTATGTGGAGCTGCTTAGAAAATAATTGTAAAGCATTTTGCCAGTTTAGTATGCTGTTTGTAATTGTGCCAAGTGATTCCTAGGAATGTTTTTTTTTTTAACCCTAATTTCTTCTTTCTGAGTTTGCTCAGAACTGGTGCTGGAGGTGTTCCCACTGGACCAGTAGGTATT
>JAVSCE010001297.1:0-38513 GCA_032199065.1 Smutsia gigantea | reverse complement strand
TCCTAGTTTGGTTGTCATTGTCCATAATATTTGAATATTTATTTGGAACTAGTAATTTTGTTTGCATGAAAAAATGTATAAAAGGGTATGTTTGTATAAAATGTGTGAAAGGGGTAACACCTGAGAAATGAATGTGTCTTCTCCATTTTGGGCACAGAGTTCTATATGTTAATGCACTCATCTTTTCTCACTTAAGTGACTTTTTCTCTTCTGTGTTGTTTACTGAGAGAGGCAAGCTGAAACCTCTTGTGGTTATATTTATTGAATTTTTAATATAAATGTCTAATTTATGATTTCTGAATTTTGAAGCTATGCTATTGGGTATATAGAAACTTCAAAATCTTACATTTTTTTCCTAAGTTTAAATGTTTATCTTTATATTGTGATTATCTTTACATCTGTAAAGTGTTTTTGCTTTAATACATATTTTGTCACAAAGAGTAATATATTCACATAGCTTTCATTTTGCTACTATTACCCAGTTATCTCTTTTACTCTCCTTTAAATTCCAGAGTTTCAGTGTTAGATCTTAGCTTTGTCTTGCAAAAGCAAAGGGCCAAATTTAAAAATAATCCAGTCTCGAAATATATTTGTTTACTAGCTATTTTATTTCACTTAAGGTGATTGCCATTACTCACAAATTTAAATTTGTTGCTTATATCTTGTCTATTAATGTGTTTCATATTTTGTTTCATTTATTTTTTATTCCTACTATATTTTGAGTTGACTGAGCATTTTTTCTTCTTGCATAGTTTTCTACCCATTAGCAGGTCATTTTCTACTCCATTTGTTATAGTGAGTACTTAAAAATTTAACAGTATATTTATACCAACAAATTGAAAATAAATCATAGTTACTCTGAATAAGAGATTCTTTTTAAAACATGCTGATTCCAGAAACGGTAGAGAAAAAGTAAAAGATAATTCTGAAATATCTTGTCATACAGAAAGTATGAAAATAAAGTACTAAATTATATCAGAAGGACTCAGGAACCAAAGTGAGGTGACCCTTCCCTTTGAGCAAGGATCAACTTGATCATCAATAAAAATTACAATGCAGTGAATTTAAAAACATCAAGTGTGTATTAATGCATGAGTTTATAATCATACTAAAAGAAAAAGTTACCATAGGAAGATACTAAATGTTTAATTCTTTATTTTGAAACTGATACTATTTTTTCTGCTTTTCCTATAAAAAGAGTACCTCAGAGTAATCAAATAGTTGATACCAAATAATTTCTGTTTATACAGTAATTTTATATACAAAAATTATCTCAGAATATCATAATTTTGCAATTCTAGTTTAAAAAACAGATCTACACACTAATATTCAGTATTTACCAATATCACAAAAACAAGACAAACATTTGAAACTGAACTGAACTTATGAAGTTGTCAAAGTATTGTGGTCTATATACCAATGAAAGGAAATTACACATGAGAATCCTGTAAGATATTTTAAATGGCTACATGGGAATGTAATAAACAAATCTAACTCTAGAAATTCTGTGAAACACATAACTTCATTCATTCAACAAGTAAATAGTAATAAAAGAGAGAGAGAGAGAGAAACTATATTTAAACATATAATTTAAGAGAACTATAACAGATGTGTTTAATGGTTGCAATGCACAAACCTTCCTTCAATCTTTAAGCAAATAAACTGTTAAAAAGTATGACTTAATTAAAGAAACATGCACATGTATTGAATATATACTGATATTTATTATTTTATTTTTAAATATTCTATTATTAAATATTTAAATTATTTTATTTTTAAATCGCAAATACAATTATTTTAAATAATTCTTATATTTTAAAATAATTTTGGATTAAATGACATAGATGCTAGAAATTATTTCAAATTTATCTAACAGAGTATTTCTAATAGGTGAGATAATAAATCAAACAAAATGAGGTTTGCTTTCTCTACCTGGAAAGGTTATCATTTAAATTTGAAGCAGGGAATTAAATAATTTCCAGATAAACAAAAGTTCAAGGAATTCACCACCACTAAGCCAGACTTACAGGATATGTTAAAGGAACTGCTGTGGAAGGAAATGTTCATAAGGCTAAATAGCTTTCACTAATGAAAATAAACCCTCAGTAAAGGTAGAAGACCAATTAATTACCAAGCAAGTACAATTTTAAAGCAAAAGAGAAGCAAAAAAAAAAACTATAAAAAGAAATCAATCAAGGGATACACAAAAAGTGCAGATTATGACATTTGTTACATAAAGTGTGGACGAGGAAGAAAAAAAAGTACCTTTAGATTGTGTTTGAAATAAATAATCAGCAACTTAATATAGACTTAATTCAAATTTAATATAGACCAGATGGACTTAACAGATATCTACAGAACATTACACACAAAAGACGCAGGATACACGTTTTTCTCAAGTATACATGGAAGCTTCTCCAAAACAGATCACATACAAAGAATCAAAAATAGCCTCAATAATTCAAAGAGACTAAAATTATATCAAGCAGCTTCTTAGACCACAATGGTATGAAACTATAAATAAATTATACAAAGAAAAAAACCCTATAAATGCATGGAGACTAAACAACATGCTTCAAAATAATCAATAGATGAATGAAAAAATTCAAACAAATCAGGCAATCATGGAGACAAATGTAAACAAAAATTCAACAGCCCAAAATCTGTGGGATGCTGTGAAGGCAGTTCTAAAAGGGATGTACATAGCAATAGAGGCCTACTTCAAGAAACAAGAACAATCCCAAATAAACAGCTGGTTCTCTGAGAAAAAAGACAAACCCTTAGCCAGACTTATCAAGAAAAAAAGAGACAGTGCACACATAAAGAAAATCAGAAATGAAGAAGGAATAATCACCACAGATACTACAGAAAAATGAAGAATTATTAGAGAATACTATGAAAAATTATATACCAAAAAAATGGAAAATCTGGAAGAAATGGACAACTTCTTAGAAAAATACAACCTTCCAAGAATGAACCAGGAAGAAACAGAAAATCTGAACATTTAGACCAATTACCAGCAATGAAATTGAATCAGTAATGAATAAAAATTTAGGTACAGATGGCTTCACAGCTGAATTCTAACATTTTAAAGAAGAGCTAATACCCATTTTTCTTTAAGTATTCCGTGAAGTTGAAGAGGAGGTTACACTTTGAAACTCATTTTATGAGGTCACATAATTCTAATACCAAAAACAGACAAAGGCAACCACACAAAAAAAATTACAGTTGAATATTTGTAATGAATATAGCTGCAAAAATCTTCAACAAAACAGTAGCAAACTGAACTCAGAAATACATAAAAAATTATCAATTATGACCAAGTGGGATTCATTCCAGAGATGCAAGGATGGAACAATATTTGTAAATCCATCAATATCATACACCACATTAACAAAAAAGGATAAAAACTACATGATCATCTCAATAGATGCTAAAAAGCATTTGACAAAATTCAACATCCAAACATGATAAAAACTCTCCACAGTGTAGGTTTAGAGAGTATGTACCTCAATATAATAAAGGCCATATATGACAAACCCACAGCCAACATCATATGTAATATTGAAGAGCTGAAAGCTTTTCATCTAAGATCAGGAACAAGACAAGGATGCCCACTCTCCTCACTTTTATTTAGCATAGTACTGGAGCTTCTAGCCACAGCAATCAGACAAAACAAAGGTAAAAAAGCATCTAAACTGGTAAAGAGGAAGTTAAACTCTCACTACTTGAAGATGACATGATATTACACATAGAAAACCCTATTAGAATAAATGAATTCAGCAAAGTTGCAGGATACAAAATTAATACACAGTAATCTGTTGCATTCTTATATACTTACAATGAACAGAAGAAAGAGAAATCATAAAAACAATTCCATTTACAATTGCATCAAGAAGAATAAAATACCTAGGAATAAACCTAAACAAGGAAGTGAAAGACGTATACTCTGAAAATTGTAAGACATAGGCAAAAATCTCTTCAACATAAGAATGAGCAATTATTTTCTGGACACATTTCCTCAGGTAAGGGAAACAAAGTAAAAAATGAACAGTGGGACTATATCAAACTGAAAAGCTTCTGAACAGCAAAGGACACCATCAGCAGAGCAAACAGGAAGCCTACAGTATGGGAGAATATGTTTGTAAATGACTCATCTGAAGGGGTTAACATCCAAAATGTATAAAGAACTCACATGCCTCAATATCCCAAAAGTGAATAACCCAATTAAAATATGGACGGTGGACCTGAACAGACATTTGTCCAAAGAAGAAATACAAACAGCCAGCAGCCACATGAAATAATGCTCCATCACCAATCAGGGAAGTCCAAATCAAAACCACAATGAGATATTACCTCATACCAGTTAGAAAGGCCACTGTCCAAAAGAGAAGAAATAAAAACTGTTGGCAAGAATGCAGAGAAATGGGAACCCTCCTACACTGTTGGTGGCAATGTAAATTGGTGCAAATGCTATGGAAAGCAGTATGGAGGTTCCTCAAAAAACTAAAAATAGAAATACCATTGATGCAGTAATCTCACTTCCAGGAAAAAGATATATCCACCCCTATGTTTATTGGCACATTATTTGCAATAGCCAAGAAATGGAAGCAACCTAAGTGTTCATCAATAGGTGAATGGATAAAGAAGATATGGTACATATACACCATGAAATATTATTCAGCCATTTTTAAAAATAAAAAAGAAATACATTTGCCACAACATGGAGGGATCTAGAGGGTATTATGCTCAGTGAAATAAGCCAAGTGGAGAAAGACAAATACCATATGATTTCACTTATTTGTGGAGTATAAAAACAAAGCAAAAAGAAGGAACAAAGAGCAGTAGACTCAGACACTGAGAATGGACTGGTGGTCACGAAGTGGGAGGTATTGAGGCAGGTGGTGAGGTGGAGGGTGAGGGGAATAAAGGGGCACAATAACTCACAATCACAGTGTAAGTTGTTCATGTGGATGGTAGTACAGTATGGAGCAAATAGTCAATGATTCTGTAATACCTTTTTACAGTAATAGATAATGACTGAACTGGACTGAAGAGGATTTAATAATATGGGTAACTGTTGAACCACTGCATTCTACATTTAAAACCAATATAAGATTATATATCAACCGTATTTCAATTATAAAAGATGAGCCATGTTTTGATACTTGATGAAATTGAGTGATAGATACATATGAGAGTTTGTTACCATACTTTTTCCATTTTACGATGTGTGAGGGTTTCACAATAAAAAGCTTTTTTTCTTTTTA
The DNA here is from genome assembly GCA_032199065.1 of Smutsia gigantea. Lineage (NCBI taxonomy): Eukaryota > Metazoa > Chordata > Mammalia > Pholidota > Manidae > Smutsia > Smutsia gigantea. The sequence continues at coordinate 33,243 of JAVSCE010001297.1, read as the reverse complement.
AAGATTAATCCTTATGTTTACCATTTTCTCATTTGTTCATACATTGGAAATTTCTTTAGTCAGAGTTTATCAATAGGATATTCCCTCAGTTTTTCTTCATCTAAATTTTTCTTTGCTTCAAACTGAATATAATCTTTCTTTTTTTTAATTGAAGTATTGTTGATATACAATCTTATGTTAGTTTCAAATGTACAGCACAGTGGTTCAACAGTTACCCATATTAGTAAATCCTACATCCCCTCTAGTGCAGTTACTCTCTATCAATGTAGAAAGCTGTTACAGAATCATTGACTGTATTCTCCATGCTGTACTACCATCCACATGAACAACTTATATTGTGATTAATCTTGCTCTTTTTGGTAATAGTACATGGAAAGGAGAATATGAGGAAAATTATCTTGTTACCTCTTTACCAGCTCCAATTTCCAATGAATAAAGTTCATTTCTCAGAGGATTAGCCCCTCCCATTCTTCTGGGTTGTATCATCTGGCAGCCACTAAGCAAACAAGATATGGGCTCTCGGTTTTGGTATTTTGTTCAAGTCAGAAGCAGAGTAGTTAACTGTTTATTGTTTGTCTACTCAACTAGAATGTAAGTTTTATGAGAAGGGAAATTTTTTTCCATTCGCTAAAATGTACCTCTACCAATTAGAACATACATAGTCATTCTCGTGGACTTAAAAAAAAAAGAAATTTGAGCATAAGAATAAATGAGTGAAGGAACTTGGTGTATTGGAAAATTTCACCTAAAACAATTTATATAAATCTCTTTATAGTGATAGCAGTACCAAGGTTTTATTTTTATTATTTCCTGTATAACTTAATAAATGCCAAAGAAAGCACCAAAGGCTATTTCTAATTAAATATTTTTATTGTGAGATAAATGATGTAGTTAATATTACATTTCAATATTTCCTAGTACTTGGATTATTTTCTCTACAAGAAATAAATTGTACAGTTATTTTTAGAAGTTCAAAATTAGAAAGAGTAATATGATCTATGCCAGACATTCTGCATGACATACCATTGCAAATTCATGCCTGATTTAGTGAGTGAAGAATGTCATTTTCTACAGCATCGCTATGACTTGTGGACCATGGAAAAATAACAAAAATAGCTTTAGAGAGGAACAGAAAGGAATTTTATCTTTATCAAAAGTTTGATAGGGATATTTAAGTCCCAGACATGTGGTAATGTTTAGGGGAAAAAAAAAAACTCATTTAAGGTTTTATGATTTCCATGAGTAGAAATGCTTGGAATACTTTTAGGGAAAATGAATTTCTGCCAGTCTATTAGAGTTTTAAACTCTGATAACTGAGATTGGTTTCTTTCACATTATTTGAAATACATTTCCTGAAAATTATTAGTATTTTGGTAATTCTTTTTGATGCCATTGAAAATGGGAGGACAAAAATGACTAGTACTTGTCAATCTTGAAGCAAGACAAGATATTCGTGAAATGATAGTACATTGTTTTTACAAACAGAATTAAAAGCTTCTTGAGACCATATCTATATAATCATTCACCATAATCAATTTTAAAACTAATCATTGAATAAGTGATGGTTGTACTGTCAATTGTAAACAACATAAAACGCCCTCAACGACACTGCAGTCAATTAAACTGTTGTGCATAAATGCAGCAAGAAAAGCTTTCCAGTGCTTCATTCTCAGACTATTCATGAGCGTAACAGACCGTGCTATTTCAATGCAAAATGCATTCAGCTCTTTATTATCCTCACTAATGGTGCAGATAATCCAAAGCGTTAGATAATCCCCAAACCATTTACTGTGGCATAGAAATAGACCATTTAAGGCTAAAAAAAATCCTTTTTAAAACTGGGCTTGATTTATCCTGCAAGTTAGACACATCTGAGACCTTTTTTGCCCTTAAAGCCAGCAGACAGAAATGAAGGTTCTCCAGGTTCTCTACTAATACTCCAACTTTTAGTCCATAATTTTATGCAGTGAGGCATTATTTTGCAACACTTTTATAGCTTTATTTATTTTTTATTTATTTAATTTTTACTTGAGCAAGTTTCCAAATAAGAGGCAGGTATATATATTTTCATAAAAGTAAAGCATTCAGATTTCTTATAAGACCTGTCATCCTGCCCTTGAGCAGTAAATATCACTCAAACTTTTGGACTGTGGTTTAAGAAAAAATCTTTGATTCATTATTTCCCTACCACTTTTCCATTAATATTCTTCTCTCTATTACATAACATATTTCCTTTACCTAATTGGTGCTCAATAAATGTGAGTAACTCTGTTTAACAATTGAAGTGAAGAATATATATTCATTGTAAGAATCCCTCCTTTATAGAACCATGAAGATTGAGAGGGGTACTAAAAATTCTTTCATAAGAAAAGTTATCTGAGAAAATGAGAACCCAAACAGATGAAGTAACTTGCTAAAAGTCAAGACGGGAGCAGAGGTAGTAGATGAATTTTTTTTATATCTGTTTTATTCTTAACAGATGAATGCTAGAATGTCTGCATAAAGTTAAGTAATCACACAGAATTTCCACTTGAGTTTAAATTTAATTCTAGGGTCCTCCTTCTCCTGTGTATTCTCCCACCCAAGAATAGTAAATTCTGGGTGAAAATTTGCTTGGCAATTTTTAACATTAATTTGTTTCCTCAACAGAAGGTCATGGACTGCAAGGGAAGACAGTTTTCAGAAGTATATATACTTCTAAGTATGACAGCTTAGGTGTATTGGCGGGGGATTTCAAAGTATGGGAAATCAAAGCAAAACATAATAATTTTTGAGTGTTTATTCTATAAGATAGTGCAATTAGAATTTGTATCTATACTTACTCAATTTAATATATATTGCATGTCAGTGCTTAAAAATGTGAGTTCCATCTGGGGAACTTTAAAATAAGGCTTGGCATAATTAAAATGATGACATGCCCAAGAAAAGTTTCATTGTTGCTTAGGAAATTCATTTCTATCAACTAATAATGATTAGTAAATCATGAAAGATGTGCACAAGAAATAAAATTTACTATATACTAAGAATTTTATTAATGCTTAATTTTATAACAAACCCAAATAAAAACATAAACACAATATTTAAACTGAAAAAAAAACACACATTTTAAACTATTCACTAAACAACCTTTTAGAATTTGGCTACTACCTTCACCACATGACAAATTTCTTCTTCTGTCCCCTTCTTTAAAAGGAGTTCTGCTGGCTCTTAAATATGGTCAAGCTCAAGCATGTGGCATCATTCATTTTTAGATAATATGAGGTTAACAATATGAAATCATCAATATTTGACCATTTTTGACCTAAAGAAGCTTGAAAGTCTAGTCTGGTAAGGATATGGTAAAGTTCTGAACTTTTTACATTGTAAAATTAGGAAATAAGATTACTTTCTTGGAATGAAAGTTATCTATAATAATGGATATCATTTACTGAAAGTCTAAAATATACCAGAATTTTTTTATAATGATTATCTCTCTTCATCTCACTACTACCCTACCAGGTAAACTTTATTATTGTACCTACTGAACTGATCAAAATAATTGATTTTCAAAAAGCTTAAGAAATTTGACCAAGATTGATGAACTGTAAGTGAGAGACAGTGTAAGGCCCTTTATTTCATGCTCTTTTTTTCTATTATCATATAGAAATATTTTCTATGTTTCTTTTATAAATGAGAAGGTATGTTTCACCAATATATTATTCCATATATAAAAATAAAGAAAAAATATTCTGTCTAGGACAAGGAAGTCTACAGCATTTTCCCCTGCCATGGAAAAGCCAGAACTTAATATTCGCATGGAAAGCCATTCTTGTTGTTATAAAGCACTTTTCCCTTCAATTTAGGAAACCAGAAGAAAGTGGTTGGAATTAGCAAGTACCTAAGAGAAGGGTATTATAACACAGAAGAAAGGACTGAGAAAAGGGAACTTCATCATTATGCAGAAAGAGTTAGGGTAAATCTAGAAAGGATGGATAGCAGAGATCATAAGAAATAAGGGAAAGAAGACTGTTTAAAGGAGAGGTTCCCAAGAAGAGTAGAGGAAGGGATATGAGGTGGGGGATGCTTATAAGGGGCATCTTCCACATGCTTAGAAAACATTCAAGCCATGCCTTAAACATTAGGTATTAAGGAACTGCCTTTGTGTGAGAGAATGGAGCTCCAGGACAGAAAAAACAGTTAAATCTGGAATCTTTGTCATTCCCATTCAGGGAAAGTGGCTGAGGCAGTATTCTGAATATTGATGGGGTTAATCCTAACTGATTATCATTTAATACATACTTGATTCCATCTAGGGCAAAGGGGACATACTACTGATGATATTTACTAGGAGGATGTGAAAAGATAATCCCTCTTGAGAAGATAGCTAAAGGAAAAGGAAATTGAGTGGAATGGTATACATAATCCTAATTGTTCCCATTGATCATGTTTAGTTCTTTTTCTCATGTTGCTAGTTCTCTTAACAGCCAAATTTTAAGGTAGTGTTATATCAATTTAAATTTGCATTTCTACCTGCTTATAGAGAACCAGAAAGTAAGCCAAGGAACAAGAGAAAAAGGGATTTCTCAGAATGAGAAGATAATAAGAGAGTTGTGTGACGGTTCCAACAAAACAATAGTCACATAATCAGGGATCAAGATGGAGAAGAGAGAGACAAGGGATTAGAAAGTTTCTCTGAAGAAATAAAAGCTAAAAACTTCCCAATCTGGGAAAGGAAATAGACACCCATGTCCGGGAAGCACAGACCCCTAACAAGACAAACCCTAAGAAGACAATACCAAGACATATACTAATTAAAATGACAAAGATTAAAAATGGAGAATCTTAAAAACAGCAAAAGAGTGGCAGTCAACTATAAGGGAGAATGCATAAGGCTATCAGCAGATTTCTCAGGAGAAATTTTACAGGCTAGAAGGAAGTAGCATGAAATATTTAATCTATTAAAAGGGAAGAATTTACAACCAAGAATCCTCTACCCAGCAAGGTTATCATTCAGAATTGAAGGAGAGATTACACAGTTCCCAGATAAACGAAGGTCAAAAGAATTCACCACCACTTAGCTGGACTTACAGGATATGATAAAGGGACTTCTATTGATGGTAATGTTCTTAAGTCTAAATATTTTCATCATTGAAAATGAACATACAATAAAGCTAGTAGACAAATTACTTACTCAGCAAGTATGAAGTTAAAAAAAAAACAAAGGTAGTAAAATCAACCAGACTCAAAAGCAGCCAAGGATACAGAAAAGATGTAGTTATGACATATTATAAAGTGTGGAGAAGAAAGAGTAAAAAGTAGTACTTTTAGATTCTGTTCAATATTGAGCAACCATCAACTTAATAGAGACTGTTATATATTTAGGAAACTATCCGTGAACCTTATAGTAACCACTTTAAGCCTAAAGTCTAAAATAGATACCTAAAAAATTTAAAAAAAAGAAAAGAAATCCAACCACAATACTAAAAAAACCATCAAATAACAAGAAAGGAGTGTAATGGGAAGAAAAGAACAGAGAGGAGTTATAAAAACAACATGAAACAACTAATAAAATGTCAAATACTGCATACTTATCAATAATCACCTTAAATATAAATAGAATAAATGCACCAATCAAAAGACATATGGTATTAGAATAAAGAAACAAGACCCATTTACATGCTGCCTACAGGAGACTCATTTCGGATGTAAAGACATACATAGACTTAAAGTGAAAGGGTGGAAAAAGATATTTCATACAAATGATAGGGAGAAAAAGGCAAAAATATCAGTACTTATATCAGACAAAATAGACTTCGAAAAAACACAGTAACAAGACACAAAAAAGGACATTACATAATGATATAGGGATAAGTCCAACAGGAGGATATAACAATCATAAATACTTATGCACCCCACCTAGGAGTGCCTAATTATATAAAACAAATACTAACAGATCTAAGGAGGGAAATAGCAACACAATCTTAGGGAACTTCAACACCTCACTTATACTAATGGACAGATCATCTAGACAAAAAAATAAGGAAAACAGAGGTGTTGAACACTACATTAGACCATATGGATTTAACAGATATATACAGAACATTCCACCCAAAAGCAGCAGGATACACATTTTTTTGAAGTGCACATGGAACATTCTCCAGAATAGGTCATATATTAGCACACAAAAAGAGCCTCAATAAATTTAAAAAGATTGAAATTGTATCAAGCACCTTTTAGGATCACAATGGTATGAAACTAGAAATCAATTACAATAAGAAAACCAAAAAACCACAAACACATAGAGGCTAAAAATATGCTTCTGAATAATAAATGGATCAATGAATAAATCAAAGAGGAAATCAAGGAATATGTGGAGACAAATGAAAACAGCAATATAATAGTTAAAAATATGTGGGATGTTGTAAAAGCAGTTCTAGGAGGGAAGAATAGCAATACAGAACTACATGAAGAAACAAGAAAAATCCCAAATAAACAGTCTAAACTCACAACTAAGGAAATTAATAAAGAACAATGAAACTCAAAGTTGTAGGAAGAGGAACATCATAAAAATAAGAGTAGAAATAAATAAAATGGAAAATAATAAAATAGAAAAAAAAATCAGTGAAACCAAGAGCTGTTTCTTTGAAAATATAAACAAAATAGGCAAAACCCTAGCTAGACTTATCATGAAAAAAAGGACACAAATAAATAAAGTCAGAAATGAAAAAGAAGTTATAAACACCACCACAGAAATACAAAGAATTATTAGAGAAGTCTATGAAAAATTATATGCCAATAAAATGAGCAATCTAGAAGAAATGTAAAAATTCCTAGAAAAGCACAACTTTCTAAGATTGACCCAGGAAGAAACAAAAATATGAATAGAACAATTACTAGTAACAATTGAATTGGTAATGAAAAGCTCCCAACAAACCAAAGTCCAGTGCCAGATCGGTTCACAGCTGAATTCTACCAAACATTTAAGGAAAAGCTACTACCCATATTTCTTAAAATAATCCAAAAATAGAAGAGAATGGAATACTCCCAAACTCATTCTATGAGGCCAGCATCACTCTAATACCAAAAGCAGACAATGACATTACTAAAAAAAAAAAAAATTATAGACCAATATCCCTAATAAGCATAGATGCAAAAATCTTCAACAAAATATTAGCAAACCAAATTTAAAAATACATCAAAAGGTTCATCCATCACCACTAAGTGTAATTCATTCCAGAAATGCAAGGATGGTATAATATTCATATATCAATCAACATCATATACCACATCAACAAAAGAAGGATAAAAACCACATCATCATGTCAATAGATGCTGAAAAAGCATTTGTCAAAATTCAGCCTCATTCATAATAAAAACTCTCAACAAAACAGGTATTGATGGAAGGTACCTTAATGTAATAAAAGCCATATACAAAAAATCCATAGCTAGCATCATACTCAATGGAAAAAAAGCTGAAAGCTTTTCCTCTAAGATCATGAACAAGAGAAGGATGCCCACTCTCATACTTTTATTCAACATTGTACTGGAATTCTAACCACGGCAATCAGAAAAGATAAAGAGATAAGAGGCATCCAAATTGGTACGGAAAAAGTAAAACTCACTATTTCCAGATGACATGATACTATATGTAGAAAACCCTAAAGACTTCACCAAAAAACTATTAGAACTAACAACTGGATTCAGCAAAGTTGCAGGACACAAAATCAATATACAGAAATCTGCTGCATTCGTATATATTAACAATGAACTAGCTGAAAGAAATCAGGAAAACAATTACATGTACAATTATATCAAAAAGAATAAAACACCTAGGAATAAACCTAAAGAAGTGAAAGACCTATACTCTGGAAAATATAGGACGCTGATGAGAAAACAAAAAGAAGACACAAATAAGTGGAAATTTATCCCATGCTAATTGATAGGAAGAATTAATATTGTCAAAATGGTCATCCTGCCCAAAGCAATTTACAGATTCAATGCAACTCCAATTAAAACACCAATGGCATTTTTTAATGAACTATAGCAAATAATCCTAAAATTTATATGGAATCACAAAAGACCCTGAACAGCCAAAGCAATCTTGAGAAAGAAGATAAAGCTGGGGGTATTATGCTCCCTGACTTCTCATTTAAAAGAATGAATCTGGATTACTGTCTAACACAAAAGTAAACTTGAAGTGAATTAAAAACCTAAATATAAGACATGAAACCTTAAAACTCTTAGAAGAAAACACAGGCAAAGATCTCTTGAACATAGCATGAGCAATTTTTTCTGGACATATCTCCCAAGGCAAGAGAAACAAAAGCAAAAATGAACAAGTTGGACTAGATCAAACTAAAAAGTTATGTACAGCAAAGGACATCATCAACAGAACAAAAAGGCAATCTATATTATTGGGGAGTATATTCATAACTGATTTATTCAATAACGGGTTAAAATCTAAAATATATAAAGAATTCATTTGACTCAACACCAAAAACCAAAATAAACAAAACAAAACCTGATTAAAAAATGGGCAGAGGACCTGAACAGACATTTTTTCAAAGAAGAAATACAGATAGTCAATTGGCACATGAAAAGATGCTCCACATCACTCATCGTCAGGGAAATGCAAATCAAAACCACAGTGAAATATCACCTCACACCAGTCAGAATGGCTACTATCCAAATGACAAGAAATAACAAGTGTTGGCGAGGATGTGGAGAAAAGGGAACTTTCCTACACTGCTGGTGTGAAACTAAACTGTTGCAGCCACTGTGGAAAATTGTATGGAGGTTCTTCAAAAAACTAAAGATAGAAATATCATATTTCCCAGTAACTCCACTTCTAGGAATTTACCCTAAGAAAATAAAATCTCTGATTTGAAAATATATATGAATCCTGTTTATTGCCACATTATTTACAATAGCCAAGACATAGAAGCAAGAAAGTGTCCATAAAAAAAAAGAATGGACAAAGAAGATGTCATACATATATATGATAGAATATTATTCAACCATAAAAAATAAAGATATCCTACCATTTCTGACAACATGGATGGACCTAGAGGGTATTATGTTAAGTGAAATAAGCCAGGCAGAGAAGGACAAATGCCATATGATTACACTCACATGTGGAATCTAAAAACAAAACAAAACAAAATGAATAAATTAGTAATAGACTCATAGACACTGAGAAGTGACAGGTAGTTACCATGGGGGAGGGTTTGGGATGAATGGTGAAATAGGTGAAGTGGATTAAGAAACACAAAATCTCAGTCACAATATAAATTAGTCATGGGATTAAAGTACAGCACAGGGAATAAAGTCAATAGTTCATAACATCTTTCTATGTTGACAAATGGTAATTACACTTGGAGTGAGGATTTAATAATGCATGTAACTGTTGAATCACTGTATTGTATAGTTTAAACCAATATAATATTGTATATCAACTATTCTTCAATAAAATAAATAAATAAATAAATAGGCTACTATACCTATTAAACCCTTAAGATGTTCTTGCAAAGTAACAATAATTTTGTTATTACTAAATCCAATGGTCACTTCAACTGTTATTTTGAATTCTCAGCAGCATTGGCAGCTCTCCTCAGACTGTTCTCTTACCCAGTTTTGATAATAAAGTGTTCCAGGCTCACTTGATTGACATTTCTCTAGCAGCTTTTTTCTATGCTTAATGGCTTTTCTCTCACCTCTTTCTTTTCTTTTCTGATTTTGTGTCTCCCTGGCAATTTCATCTAAACCTATGATTTCAGCACATTTTGACTGTACATTTCCAGCTAAACATACTAAACATCTTCACTTGGATGTCCCTTGACCAATTTACCTTAATCTAGCTAAAGAAATCTCATCTTCTCTGAAAAATCTCCTCCCAATGTGTTTCCTAAGCAGACTGATGGTAATCCCATCCACCCAAACTAAAATGAACAAACAACAACAAAATACACACAAAATGCTGGCAGCCATCTTTGACTTCTAATTCTCCTATCCCTTCAGTAACCAACTCAGTAAGTTTCTTCTGCTAAACAGTTTCCTAATTTCCACCAACCCTGCTAGTTTAGACAACTCATCCCTTACTTGAATTATTTCAAGTTTCCCTCCAGTGCAATCTTTCCCTTTCACACTATCTTTCTGTACTGTGTACAGAGACATGTATTCAAAAAAACACATTCGATTGGATTGCTCTTCATTTAGAAAGCCATTCACTGGCTCCTCAGCATTCATCTGCTGGCATCCAAATATGGCATATGACCTGGGTCCTATTTCCCTTTCCATTCTCATCCCTTATTATCATCCCATCTTGCCTACTTAACATCTATTAGTTAACCAAACATTCTACTGTTTTACCCTGTATTAGGGTACATGTTGCTTCCTCTCTCTAGAACACTTATCCCTTTTCCCTAAACCCACTCATCCAGTGCTTGTAATGCAAGTCTCCACTCAGATGTCATTTATTGTAGGATAGCATCCAAAATCTTAGCCTTAATTTAGACCAAGTCCAGCCTAGATTAGAGCATCCTCTAATGTTATCTCATTCCTTTACACCCATCACACCATATTTTAGCTGTCTTTTATCTTTTTTTCTTCTGTTAGATCCTAAGGAAACATCCATAGGGCATGGAACTTTTCTTATTTATTACTATTTTAACTGATCTTAGAAAAGTGCCAAAATAACTGAATATTGAGTAAATATATGCTAAGTGGTTGATTGATATGTTTCCTAAAGATTTAGGAAAGAAGCATCAGGTAAATTACTTTTTGAGAAAAAGGAAATATTTAGCTTTTGTTAAACATGATTAAATGCTTTTAGCTTTAATTTTCAGGGATTACATAAAATTCCATGATACATTCAGAGGAGGACTATGTCTACCTCTCTCTGTGTACTCCACAGCATCAAGACCATTGGTGATTACAGTTTAAGTCAAATAAACAATTATCAAATAAATAAATGAGTGAATAAATCATATAAACTAATAATTAAAATCAAGAAGCTATGTCACTTTCCCCTGAATGTCTAAAATGTACGCTACAAAGGTTAATATATTATGAACTTGGCAATGTGCTTTACTGAATGATTTCCAGGGAACTGAATGAAGGAAATCCCTAGCATTAAAATACAAACTAAAGAACAGAACTTCAAAATGCAAAATTGTAAAAAGATTTTAGAAGATTTACAGGTAAGATAGATTTTTATATTTGTATCTTTGAACTCCAATTAAGTCTATAAAAACACAGAGGAAAAAAAGTTTAATCTACACAAAATGACTTTTGTGCTGGATGTGTATGCAGAAATACAGGTGGTTTTTTTAAAAAAAGGACAGTAATAAATTTTGGGTTGGACCAGCATTAGTCAAAAGTACTTAAAGATTTATTATATACTCATCACACACAGAGCCTCCAAATCTATATGTTGCTGATAGTGAAGTTATATTTCAAACCAGAAAGAGTCAAGAAATTCAAATGCAAAGATAAACCATAGTTTACACCATTGAGTTTTCACTTCTTTTCCCTGGTTCCATCTGAAATTCCTCCCAAGAATCTTAATTCAACGCTCTGTCTGGAAGCAAGTAAGCCAGAAAAGGGAAAGCTAAGACTGTCTATCACCAAGGCAGAGGAGAGTCCACAATATCAGGGAAGTGTAGACTAATCCTTTGAAACAACATAATATGTGGTGCTGTGTACTCAGAAGGGAAAAAGTCTATTTAAAATTGTATTATGTAACTGCATTATGCCTTCTCAAAATGGAAGCTGTTTTTGCCACGGTTCTCTCACTGTAGATATTATTTCTTTTAGTGACATATTTATGATACATTTGTGATTATTAGCAATAAGTAAAGATATATGTACCACTGTCATAATAAAATCATTGGAAAAAATTGCTAAATGGTTCTTTAGGATAGAAAACACTATAGATTTATTTAATAAATCATTATTCCAGTAATACAAAGGTTAAAGAAATTATAGATATTTCCCCCCTTCCCACTTAATCATATTAGCAATCTAAGTAAAACCTTCTAAATGCTTTCAGAAATTATTGATTCCCCTTGTAAAAATCTATCTGAACTATATCATAGAGTCATTAGCAGGTAATGGTATGCCTCACAAATTATGTACTGACAGAGTTTGCTGGTGAAGTAAGAGAATCAGGACTCATTGCCCATTCACTCAACTAATTGTTGCTACTGTGTGCATTTTAGTGCATGCAGTTTCTGCAAAACAGTTTTTAATGAGGCCATTAGTCTTTTTCTTATATTATTCTCCTAATTCCCTTCTATATTCTTTAAAACTCTAATCAGCAAAATCATTTACAAAACCACTTTATAAAGTAGAACAGTTAACTGAAATGTGGTGTCAATGGACTTAAGCATTACACCTTCAATATGTGTATATTGTAACTCTCAAAGGGAGTCAACTCCATATATTCATTCAGTAAATAATAATAATGGTCTTAATAAGGTACTATGCATATTTGATGAGGTTTTAATGTAAAGCATATTTCTAATATAGAAAATATACCAAAAGCCATCTTTCAATTCTTGTAATTATCTTCCCTAGAATCTGTTAAAGAGTAGGAGTTTCCAAATGAATGCTAATGAATTATACATCAATTTCTTTTAGGAGAATCCCACACATCCAAGAGTTAATACTGAATATGAAACAGACATGCAAATTAACTGTGGTAAGGCATTAAAGTATATAAATGCAGGCCAAAATGGTTAAGGATCCCCAGTGAAAGGGGATAACTGAAATTCAACAGATTTAAATTCTAGGCCCAACGGTAACAAAAATAGAGATCAAAACAGGATGTTCCTAACTAGAATATTCAGAGGAATCATTGTTTCCATGGAATGACACTATACCTTAAGGGCCTAATGTTATTATAAGCAAAATAACAAAACTTGAGCCCCCAGTGCAAAAACTCACATCAGCACTTCATATTTTAAATAACACCAAATGCTTATAATTGTAGGTGTTTTGTTTTCATTTCAATATTACTGAAACTTCAGTTTGGTTTAAAATATTCCAATGGGAAAATCTCTATGAATATTAAAGTATTCATTAGGTATGTTGACTCTAAATTCCTCCTCTATACAATGAAGTTATAAATGATTCAAGCTGAATATCTATAAGCCCAAATACTATATATGATTGTGTGTATATGTGCATCTGAATATATTATGAAGTAATATAATTTTGTATTTTGCACCATTGCTCCACTAGTTAATAACAATTGCTGAATCATCAATCTTATTCAAGAGTCCAGGTCTTTTTTTGAACATTAGTATTGCATGCTCTCCATCTAGACCCCTCACCTGTCTAACTTAACATATAAATGGCCTTCTAACTGGACTCCTTTTTCTACTCCACCCTTCTCCTTGTCCCATACACAATTATTCATACAAATTTTAGAATGGAGAATAAATTATATATCATATAGGCAAAATTTTTGCCACTGTTTATGCAATAAAAACTACATTATCTTAGTCTACAAGATCATATTGTATTTATCCATGGACGCTGTCCAGTCACATTTCCTTTAACTCAGCCACAAGCTATTTTATGCCTCACTTTCTTGGTGTGTGCTCTTCCTCCTTGCCTGGAATTTCAGACTTTTACCTACAGTTCTCTAATATATAGTCATGCATTTTCAAGGTACATGCTTTTATATAGTATCTTGCCTGATACTTCATTCTCAGGTAGAGTGTTATTCCTCAGATAAATTTGAATTAGCTATTTACATCTCTGACTCTCTTATTAGACTGTCAGTTACCTGACACAGAGGTATTTGTGTTGCACATTCTTGTACCATTGCTATCTATTATATTACCTGGTATATGATTACTACTCAACAAATATTCTATGAAAGGTACTTAGTGGGCATTTTATAATCTCCTCCATATACGCTCAATGACTTTCTGTGTCATAATGATATATTAATTTTGATATTAGTTAATCTACCCCAATCAACACATTACATTTTCTGGCTGTAGAAACAGTTTAAGGGATGGACACTGAAATAAGGCAGGTCAAGAAGAAGAAAAACATTTGGGGAAGTTCTCTTGCATTTGTGAAAGACCTTCAGGAAATAATTCCATTTTCATCTGGACAATGTCAGATCAAAATATTTTAAAATACCTCTTAGATTAACAAATAGCTGTTAAATTACCTACTCTATTACATCCTAGTACTTTTTTCCCTGAAGCATCTTAGATTCACATTTAGTTCATTATTTACATTAATTTCAATGAAAGTAAGCTGGAAATTCAATGGGCTGAGCTTTCAATGTAAAAACAATTTCAAATACATAAGTCTTATTTAATGTTTTTAAGATCAATCCAAAGTTTAACCTCAGTGATCTACTCTGGTTTCTGCACCATCATTTCCCAATTTTTTCCATAAACATCCCCCCAAATAGCTCTGTCTACATCCCTTTCCATTCCACCTTAATTTTTCTGTATTTTACTTTTGTATAGCTGTTGTCATTATCGTAGGAGAAGTTCCATTGCCAAGGAAACAGTAGTGAAAAGACTTCTCTGTCTCAGTTGGGTTTCCTCTATTTTAATTGGTCAAATTCAGAACATCTCACAGAACATTATAAAATGTCACAAGAATGTAAACATTATTCAGTGTTTTTCTTGCCCTTTTTGTCTGCTCCTCTAAAGGATGTTCTGGTTTGCCTGAATCAAAATGAACTTTTATCTTTCAAATAAATTAACTAACCTAAACTTTTATTAAATTAAATCAATCAACAACTCTTATTCTGATCTATATTCTCCATTCAAGAAATGTAAGGCCGGCATACTATGAAACTGGGTTCTAAGTTAAACATGCAGAAGAGTACAAGAAAAACCAGAATCTGTGTAAATGGAGCCAGAAATTAATTGAATCTTGCCTGGTCATCATCTTTATTCTGAAATTCCTCTGCAACATGAGTCAGTAAAACTTCTCTGTAGTTTAAGCCACCTTAAATTTGATTTTTCATCATTAGCAATCAAAATTATTTCAACAAAGAACTTGTTATTGGAAAAATATTCCCTGATTTATACATGTCTTCTTAGTAATACAATGTATGTCTAATTATCTATATCCTAAGATTATCTGTTTGAGGAAAGGGAGAAAAGTTGATAAAGAGTGCATAATATTTTTTAAAAGATTTTAAGATTCCTCTTTATGGCTAAATAATGTTCCATTATGTGACTATACAACATTTCGTTTATCCATTCATCAGCTAATGGACTCCTGGGTTGTTTACACTTTTTTGCTATTATGAATAATGCTGTTGTGCATATTTGTGTGCAAGTTTTTTATATGAATGTGTTTTCAGGTTTTGGGGGTATACACCTAGGAATGAAATTGCTGGGTGATATGGTAACTGTATGTTTAACTTTTGCAAGAACTGCCAAACTTTTCCACAGTAGCTGCAATGTATGAGGTATCCAGTTTTCCACACCTCCAACATTTTTATTTTTCATTGTTTTAATTATAGCCAACCTAATGGGTGTGATACATGCACAACATGGATAAACTCTAAAAAAATTATGCTAAGTGAAAAAAGCTAGGCACAAAAGGCCATATTTTGTACAATTCTATTTATATGAAATTTCCAGAATAGACATAGCAATAGAGACAGAAAGTAGACTAGTGATTTCCTAGGAAAAATAGGGAGGGTAGAATTGGGAGTCATTGCTAACAGTTACTGGGTTTCCTTTTGGGTAATAAAAATATTCTGCAATGGAGTAGTGGTAATAGCTCCATGACCTTGTGAATATACAAATTATACCCTTTAAAATGGTGAATTTAAATTATGTGAAATTTTATATTATATGAATTATATCTTAGAAAAAATTAGAAAGGATCAAGCACACGGGTGGAAAAAAAAAAGTAAAAGAAAAACTCCCTCCTCATTCCCAGTATTTTCTGTAAGGAAAGAAGATTGAAAAACTATAGGAAGCTTTGTGTCATGGTTACAATATTTCTGAATTTCAAAAGCTCGTAATGGAAAAGTTATTTGGTCCACTCTCCTCTCATCAACAGGGAGTGGACCCAGAGTAGATGGAACATGAACAGCAAGATCAAGCAGAGATGGGAACTGCCTGCTCACTCAAACTAGCCTTCACTTCCAGGTGTTGCGACACCAAGTTGAGAGGAGTCCTCTGTGGCCCTGATACAAGCAAGGATCATGGCGACTCCACAGAAGGGACTGGGAGGACAGAGACTCCCTCAGGGACTGAGTGCGGAATATGATCAAGACTCAGAGGCATAGATCCAGACCAAGCCTGAATAAAGACCAGAATGAGAAATGTACATCTCAATCTCAATGCTGAATTTATACCCTAATATTCAAGGTAAATACTTGAATGGCCTAAAAAGTTGTAACATGAATGCTATCAGGAAAAAGAATGACCATTTGATTAAGGGGCCTTGTCACAACTTGAGTAGCCAGTAACAACAGGGCACATACAGATATGAAAACCAATGCATTTGGGCAAATAGCCTTTTTTATTTAAATATACACATTTTGAAGATAGATTGACATTAATAAATTAAGCTAAATTTCGTCTTTCTCCATTGCCCATCCTCATCATTAGGCAATGGACTTGGGGGTTGAAAAAGGAGATTAGAAATCCTCTGTTACCCTCTTAGGTATCATCCAGGGCAAGAGCTAGGGTTGGGATGTGGTCTGAAAGTCTGTTTTCCAAAGAGAATAAACTACTTCTACTGATTTTTCTGGACCAGACCTATTTTGTAGTATCTTCATTCCAATGGGTTGGAGCGGAATGTATGTTGTCTCTTTCACTGAGGTCACACTGGTTACTTGAAATTGGCCACCATCCTTTTATGAACATAGAGACTATTACAGGTAAGAGGAAGAATTTACAGAGAACATCTCAAATGACCATTTAACCAAAACATATTGAGTACTCAAAAAAGATAAGAGATTGGCCTGAAAATATCTTACTGAAAATTCTTTTGTTTTCTCTTTGCTTCTTAAGCTCATAGGAAAACTGGAGGAATTTTACCAAATAAGCCATATTGTCATTGTTCATATAACTGCATTTTGAATGATTTTTTTTGTTATTCAACAAAGAAATAAATGTCACATTTAAGGGGTTTTAATAATATATGTAACCAAACAACTACTGCTAACAAAAAGAAATAACAAAATGTAATTTTCTACTTTCTGAATTAAATGAATGGTGTGAAAATACTAGAGGGAGGAATAAATGATGGCCTTGACACTAGTATATCTCTATATAAGAGGGCATTTTTCATTTGATCACAAAGCTATAAATACACAATAAATGTGCTCTATATGGAAAGAATGTACTTATTCTGTAAACTAAAATTAATTACATTTTATAATTTTTAAATTTTTCTGATACAAAAACACACCCCCATTGCCAAATGTTCAAATGTGTTTCTTTTTTAAACACATGGTGAATCAAATAATTTTCAATTATTTACCATAATTTTATATTAAAGTTTATATCTACACATAAAGTTGTTTGCATTAATTTTTTCCCTCATTGTCAAATTATTTTAATATAAATATAATCAATATGGATAGTCTTAGAAAAATGAATGGATAAAGAGGTGTTTTATATATACATATATATATATATATATAAAATATGCAATGGAATATTATTCTGCCATGAGAAAGGAAATCCTGCCATTTATGATAACATATATAAACTTGGAGGACATTATGCTAAGAGAAATAAGCCAGACAGAGAATGACAAATACTACCGGATCTCACTTGTATATGGATTCTGGAGAAATAAAACACTTGAACTCATAGAAGAGAGTACCATAATGGTGCTAACTGTGGTTGGTGGGGGTAGAGGAAACAGGGAGATGCTGGTCACAGGGTACAAAGCTGCAGTTATACAGGAGTAATAAGTCATGGTGTACAGGCATGATGATTATACTTAATACAGTGTTTGAAAACTGGAAATATATTAAGACGGTAGACTTCAGGTGCACTTATCACACAAAAAGTGGCAACTATGTAAGATGGTATGTTAATTAGCCTGGCTGTTGTAATCATTACAATGTGAATATATATATATATATATATATTTATTTATTCACCTTGTATGCTTTAAATATATACATTTTTAATTTAAATAAATAAATTCACAGTCATAATTCCATCAAAAGATGGAAGGTGGTTGCTTCTGTAGACAGCCAAAAATTACCCAACAAATTTGCATATATTTACTTGATTAAGCAGTATTTAATATTAGGTGGTAAAAATAATATTATGACCAGAGATACACAGTACAGAAGAATTCCAGACTAATAAACTGAAAGGGAAAACATCGACACTAAATTGGTCATGTATATGTCAAAATACCTACATATTGTTTTTTAAAAGTTATGTTTCTCGGTGTCAAATAAAAAATTGATTGACTTAAATACTGCTTATAGACAATTTTTTTAATTTAAAAAGTATTTTTATTATATAAAATGTAATATATTACATATACTAAAATTATATAAATATATAATATATATTTGCTGTCAATCTTGCTAATTTTAGCATTCTAGTTTTGTGTTAGAATATCAGTATGGCTTTAATTTCATTTCCCTAATGATTTAAAGCATATATTTTTCTGTTGGTTTATTGGTCAGTTATATCACTGCCTTTTCAAAATTCATGTTCAAATCTTTTGGCCATTTTTTATTGATTAATAGTGCTGTTCAAGCTTTTAAGTACTGGGTTTTGTTCTGCTTTTTCTGTCACTTCCGAATACTACTGAAATCTTATACCATAACTCTGGATTTGTCAGTATTTGTCTTCAGGTTATTTATTTTTGCCTTGTATCTTCAATTAGGTACTCTCCTATTGGGTGCATACTCATTTTAAATGAATGTGTCTTCTTGATGGTTGACATTTTTATTACTATGAAATGTCTCTTATTTTTGGGAATATTCATTATGCTGAGTTTTCCTTTATTGATATTTACATTCTAGATTCCTTATGATTAGTATTGGTAAATATTTATGTTCTTTTTAACATATTTTTGTCTATATATTAACATATGCCTCTTTTAAACAGCATACAGCTGGATCATTTATATATATACAATTTTACTTTTCTCCTTTTAACCATTTTACTTTCACATCAAAATGGAGGGGAAAGTACAGAGATTTCCCATATAACCCCATATACATACAGCCTCCCCACTATCAATATTCTCCTACCAGGGTGGCATATTTGTTAAAGCTGATGAGCCTGTATCGATAAGTCCATAGTTTACATTACAGTTCACTCTTGGTGCTGTATGTTCTATGGGATTGGACAAATGTACGATGGCATGCATCCATTATTATGAAATCATGTATCTTCAATGCGCTAAAAATCTCCTGTGTTCTTACAGTTCATTCCACTTACCCACTCTCCACCCCTGACAACTACTGGTTTTTTACTGACTTTTCCTTTTGCCTTTTGCCTTTTACAGAATGTGATGCAGTTGGAATTATACCATATCTAGTCTTTTCTGATTGGCTTATTTCATTTAGTAATATGCATTTGAGATCCCTCCATGTCTTTTTATAGCTTCAAAGTGCGTTCTTTTTAACAATGAATAATATTCCATTGTATAACTGTGTCATAATGTATTTATCCATTCATCTTCTGAAGGACATTTTGGTTTCTTCCAAGCTTTGGCAAGTATGAATAAAGTTGCTACAGACAACCATGTATAAGCTTTTACAACCCTGTGCAAGGATATAAATTTCCAATATCTTTGGGTGAAAACTACGTAGTGGGATTGCTAAACTGTGGAATAAGAGTATGTTTAGTTTTTTAAGATACCACCAATCTGTCTTCCAATGAAACAATATTATTTTGCATTCCCACCAGCAATGAATGAGAGTTCCTATTGCTCCACATTCTTACCATCTTTTGGTGTAGAGGGTTTCAGCTTTTGGCCATTCTAGTATGGGTGTAGTGGATCTCATTTTTGCTTTAATTTGTATTTCCCTGATGACATGTAAAATATTTTCAAATGCTTATTTGCCATCTGTATATCCTCTGTGATGAGGTGTCTATTAAGGTCTTTGGTACATTTAT
Source organism: Smutsia gigantea (assembly GCA_032199065.1). Lineage (NCBI taxonomy): Eukaryota > Metazoa > Chordata > Mammalia > Pholidota > Manidae > Smutsia > Smutsia gigantea. The sequence goes on along the minus strand of JAVSCE010001297.1, from coordinate 13,159 downwards.
AATCAGATTGTTTCTTTTTTATAAGTTTATTTTGATATCATTAATCTACAATTAAATGAGTAATATTATGGTGATTAAACTACCCCCTTCATCAGGTCCCTTCCCCAACCCCATTACAGTCACTGTACATCAGCCTAGTGAGATGCCATAGAGTCACTACTTGTCCTTTCTGGGTTGTACAGCCCTCCCCATGCCCCCCCAACATTACATATGCTAATCGTAATGCCCCTTCTTCCCCCTTGCCCCTCCCTTCCCACCCATCCTCCCCAGTCCCTTTCCCTTTGGTAACTATTAGTCCGTTCTTTCTTATTGTTAAGTTTTAAGAGTTCTTATTTTGAATTACAGTCCTTTAGCAGAGGTAAATGGACTTTGTCAATATAGGCTCGTCAGCTTTAACAAATATATCACCCTGGTAGGAGAATATTGATAGTGGGGAGGCTGTATGTATATGGGGTTATAAGGGAACTTTATGTACCTTCCCCTCCATTTTGATGTGAAAGTAAATGGTTAAAAAGAGAAAAATAATATCACATATATTATATATATATAAATGATTCAGCTATATGCTGTTTAAAAGAGACATGTTAATATATAGACAAAGGTATGTTAAAAAGAACATATTTACCAATACTAATCATAATACTTTATCAGAGTATTTGCAAATACTTTTTCATAGTCTTGTGGCCTGTTTTTCCTCTTGACATTGTCTTCTGCAGAAGTTTTCAATTTTAATGAAGTCCTGCTTATCAATTTCTTTCCTAGTGGTGAATCTACATAGTCATCATCATATCCAAATTCATCCAGGTTTTCTCTTACATTATCTTCTAGGAGTTTCATAGCTTTGCTTTTTTAATTTAGATATGTGATCCATTTTGAATTAGTATTTCTAAAGGGTATAGGGTCTGTGTCTAGATTTTTTTTTCATGTGGGTATCTATTTCTTCCATCACCGTTTGTTGAAAAGATTTTGTTCCATTTTGTTGCTTTCGCCCCTTTGTAAAAAATCAGTTGACTATATTAATGGGGGTCTATTTTTGGGCTTTTTATTCTGTTCCATTGAGCTATATGTCTGTTTTTTCATTGATACCATGCTGTCTTGATTACAATAAGTCTTGAAGTCAAGTAGTGTCAGCCATCCAACTTTGCTCTATTCCAATATTGAGTTGGTTATATTGAGTCTTTGACTCTGTATATAAACTTTAGAATCAATTTGTTAATATCCACAAAGCAACTTGATAGGCTTTTGATTGGATTCACATTGAATCTATTGATCAAGTCAGGGAGGAACTGACATCCTGATAATATTGAGTCTTCCTGCCCATGAATATGAAATACCTCACTATTCATTTAGTGCTTTGATTTCAATCATCAGAATTTTATAATTTTCCTCATACATATTTTTTAGGTTATACTTAAATACTTATTTTTGGGAAGTGCTATTATAAATGGTATTGGGTTTTTAATGTCAAATTCCACTTGGTCATTGCTTATATACAGGAAAACAATTGACTACTGCATATTAACCTTGTATCCTGTAAGCTTGGCAAATAACTTATTAGTTCCAGGAGTTTTTTTTTTGCTGTCTTGTTTTTTGGTCAGTTATTACAGATTTTTTTACACAGATGACCATGTCTTTTTCCCTCCCTTCCCAATTTATATATGGTTTATTTCCTTTTTTCCCCCCTATTGCATTAGCTAGAACAGAGTACAACATTGAAAAGCAGTGGTAAGAGTGGTGAGAGGCAAGGATGTCTTGAACCTGATCTTAGAAGGCTTCAACTTTCTCAGCATCAAGTATGATACTGGCCTTAGTTTTTTTTTGTAGATAATCTTTATCAAATTCAGGAAGTTCTCCTCTATTCATAGTTTACTGAGTTTTATCATGAATGAGTTTTGGATTTTGTAAAATGCTTTTCCTCTGTTTATTGATATGATCAAGTTAAGAAATAATTTCAATATATTCTAGAAACAAAAGACTAATTCCTTCAATTTTCTTTTTTATAAAAACCAATAGAAAAAATAACAGAAGGAAAAAAGTGAGAAAAGGATATTAATAAGCAGGGCACAGAAAAATTACAAAATTAAACAAATAGGTCTTCCAAATATATGAAAATGTTGTGCCTTATCATAATTGAAAATATGTGAAATAAAATTACAAACTATAATGTTTTACTTTTTAGAGTAAAAAAATTGCACACAATTTGGTAAAAATGTGTTTCTTAAGATAGAGAAAATAGACACTATCATTCTTTTTACTGTCAGTGTCAGCTGCCACAAACATTTTGGAAGCTGATTTGGACATAAGAGTACCAGTTACACTAGCAATCCATCCATCTAGGAAGATGTACTAATTTGCCATAATAAAAATGGAAGGATACTTATGGTAGCATTGCTTTCAATATCATCAGTTATAAATAAAAATAAAGGTATCTAAAGGGGGCTAATTAAACTAATCATGGTACAATTTTAGGTTGGAATACTTGTATAGCCTTTAAAGCAAGTGAGTCACATCTATCTGTTTTGATACGGAATATCATTAAAATACATTGTTAATTGGAAAGAAGGTGGTGCAATAATAGGTATTTTGTTTTAAAATAACACACATTTCTAATTGAAAAGACTTGTGCGTTAGTAATGTAAATTAGCATTCTATTTTATTGTGTCAATTATTCTGCTTTTTTTACTATTAGCTTCTGTTAATTTGATAATAAACATAAATATGATTTAAAACTACATTTAATATAAATACAGTTAATTATATATTTTTTAATTATAATATAAATATATTTAATTTTATATTAAATTTAAGTAATTTCACGGTTGGAATAAACACTGATTGAAAGGTTAAATCAACTTAGTTCCGCCAATTCTTTAACTGATCTCTCATGTTTTGTTCAGTTAGGCCTCCAAAATCTGGGAAGCAGAAGTGTACCAGGAAAAATATTTTTCCTCAGAAAAATCAGAAAAGTCATGACATATGATACCAAATAAGTAAAGATAAAGAAAATATACACACAGCAGATTATCAAAGACTGCTTTTTTCCTTTAACTTATTTTTCTATCATATATTACATATATTAGATAAAAATAAATGGAAATAGAGCTGTATGTAAATATAAAACTATATGTTATTGATTATGAAGAAAACAGAGTGACAATCATTGACAAGCCTAATAGTATGTCATAAAGAAGAAGAGATTATACAATTTGAATCTTGGGGTCATGTCCCTTCTCTTTATCTTCTCAACAGGGAACATAATCTATACACATGAAAATTATTCATAGCTTTGTAATATAAACTATCTGAATAGCTCCTGGCTCTTGGAAACAATGTGATAACTGATTCAAAGTTGGAGACAAAGAAGTTGAAATAAGGATACTTACAAAAATTTAGGCATAATATCTTGAATTTAGCTTAAATATGGCTACTCTCATGAAGCAAGACAGTTTCAAAACTCTACCTTTAATTTACCATCAATGGCTATAAAAGTTTGGGTTTTATTTATTTTCCATCAAATACTATAAAACACATAGTTTATTTCTTCAGAAATAAGCCTCTTGGCATTTTCATCATTAATGATTTTGTTCAAAATAGGCATGTCTTTTACCAACCATCCCCTTTACAACATCAGGAACCATCAGAAATGAATTTATTTTCAAAATTATGAGTTGGCTATTTTGATTTTCCTAATACATTATGGAGATGCAAGAGGAGTTAAAGAACCACTGTTGATTGTCCTTCTTCTGTGAGAATCAACTCAGAATTGAAAACATAGCTTCCTATTTAGAAATCTTATTTAAGGGAGATAACTACTTTAGAGCCAGGTTTTAAGGTAGTTGACATTTATGGGGCATTTATTCTATTCCAGGCACTATATACAGATATAATGATGCCCACTTTACATACATTATCTCACTTGTTCCTCCAAAGACCTTCTGAAGTAGGTAATACTATTCTTGCTCAGAGATGGGAAAACTGACTCAGGAAAACAAGCAACTTACTCAAGGTAATACTGCTTATAAGTAGAGCCATATTCACACCTAGGCCTTTCTGATTCCAAGGTCCAAGATATTCCCAAGACTCTTTAAGGCCTTCTCCACTGAGAAAGTCCTAGATCCGTAGATGGACTTATTAGTACTGACCCATTACTGCTGATAATTAGGTTTATTTTGAAAAAGTTTTGTATTAGGAAAATTTCAAACATACACGAAAGAAGAAATAGTATTATGAATCCCAAGAGCCCATTATTACCCAGAGTCACCAATCCACACAAATTCATACAAATTTAGTATTAGGTGATATTAAGGAATTATTGTTAATTTTATAAGGTATAACTTCTTAATATTTCTAACATCCAATCTATGTATGTTTTCCTAGATTGTCTGAAAAATGTCTTTTTTCTTGTTGAAAGTTTTATGTGTTAGGTTTCCCTGAATCTATATTTCCATTCTGTCTGTTTTTCTTCAAAACACTTATTTAATAAAGAAATTAAGTCAATTTCCTGTAGAATTCTCCACTATCTTTATTTGATGTTTTTATATTCTTATGGTATTATTAACGTTTTTATTTAAACTTCATACTTCCTACACACTGATAGTTATAGATTTGACAACTTCAATTTCAGTTTTTTTATATAGACTATTTCTTAAATGGTGCATGTTCTTCCTATTGCATCATATTAGGAGGCACTTAATGTATGTCTGTCTTATTTTGAATAATGCTCAGCAGTTCTCAGACAGAGCCATAAAGTTCCTTATCAACTTTTCATCTAATGGTTTGGGTAATCATTGATGATTCTATCTAGATGCATTATTTTACTGTATGTTTTGATATATAATGCACTTGCCATAAAATCCACCCTTTTAAAGTGTATAGTTCAATGGTTTTTAGTATATTCACAGAGTTGAGCAACCATCCCCAGTATCTACTTCCAGAACACTTCTATCATCCAAAAAGAAAACCTATATCCATTAGCAGTTATTCTTAATTACCTCTTCCTTCCAGCCCCTAGCAATCTCTAATCTGCTTTCTGTCTTCATGAATTTGTCTATTCTGGACATTTCATATAAATGGAATCACAACACATGTGGTCTTTTGTGTCTGACTTCTTCACTTAGCATAATATTCACTTGTGTTGGAGCATGTAACAGTACTTCATTCACTTTTATGGCTGGCAGATATTTGTAGGATATATTTATTGCATTTTGCTTATTCATTGATCACTTGATGGACACTGTTTCCTACTTTAATTAGTTTGAATTCTGCTATGAATTTACAAGATTTAAAAATGAATCATATGTTTTCAATTCTCTGGGGCATATATCTAGTTGTACTGCTGCTGTATCATATGATATCTCTGTATGAAGAAATGGAAGCAACCTAAGTGTCCATCAGTAGATGAATGGATAAAGAAGATGTGGTACATATACACAATGGAATGTTATTCAGCCATAAGAAGAAAACAAATCCTACCATTTGCAACAACATGGATGGAGCTAAAGGGGATATGATATCTCTATGTTTGACTGTCCAAGGAATTGCCAAACTCTTTTCCAGGTTGTTGTACCATTGCATATTCTCTCCAGTAATATATAAGAATTCAAAATTTTCCTCATGCTCTTCAACATTTGTTATTGTATATCTTTTTGATTATAGTCATCCTAGTGAATGGAAATGGTATATTATTTGTTGATTTACTATTCCTTAATAATGTTAAGCAACTTTTTGAAAACTTATTGGCCATTTGTATATCTTATTTGAAGACATTTATATCCAAATACTTTTCATATTTGAAAAAATCAGGTAGTTATTTTGTTGATGAGTTATAAGAATTGTGTATATATTCAAGATAATAGATCCTCATCAGATGTATGATTTGAAAATATTACTCCCATTTGAGTTGTCTTTTTATTTTCTTGATAGTGTTCATAATATGAAAGTTTTTTTTATTTTGGTGAAGTCTAATTTCTTTATCTCTTCTTCAGTTGCTTATATTTAATGTGTCATATATCAGAAACCATTGCCTAATCCAAGCTCATGAAGATTTACATTTTTGTGTTCTTTTAAAGCTTTTATAGTTTTAGTTATTACACTTATGTCTCTCATCCATTTTGAGTTAAATTTTTACACAGTAACAGGTTGATGTACACATTATTTATTTTGCATGTGAATATCCAGTTGTTCTAGCACAATTTATTAAAGACTATACTTTCTCTCATTGAAATTTCTTGGCACCTTGTCAAAAATCACTAGACCAAACATGTATGGGTTTACTCCCAGTCTCTCAATTTTATTCCATTGATTTATATATCCATCCTTAAGGCAGTATCACATAGTTTAATTGTCATAGCTTTTCTGGGCTAAATTTTTAAAGCCTATGTGTGGCCTGAAGCCTCTGTTTGGATAACTTAGTGGTAACCTGATGGTTAGACAGAGATTTCCTTAAATACCTTGTACCAATAAGTCTTCAAGTGCTTGCCAAGGGACTCTTCATGTATTCTGGGCATACCTTCAATACTCTGCCAGGGGGTTGATGACTATTCCTTAATCTTCACTTCTTACTAGTGCAGAACCTCCAGGTCAACCTGACATGAGAGCTAAGAGCCTTTCGAACCTTTCTTAAGCCTGTGCACAGTCCTGGGCACACCTGTCCATAGTCCTTTCCATGTGCATGGTTTTCCAGATTCCAAGGAATATGTCAGAGCTTTCCAAAGACATTCTGAACATATCATTTCCCAGCTTCTCCTGTTAACATTTTGGTTAGTCTTTTGTTTTCTCCAATATTATCAACCACTTTAGGTAGCCAAAAAGTTAAATAACTGCATTTAATTGTGTTCAATGCCCCTCCCTCCAAGGAACAAGGCTTTTTGCACTGGCCAAGCTTTGGGCTCTGTCAAACCCAAATAGCCTTCAAGTGAAATCTTCCAGGAAACCACCAGAAAAGTCAAATAGTATTAATTCTTTTAGAATGAGGCCTAAAGGGGCTCCAAACCTGTACTCCCTGGGTTGCTGTAAGTCTTTGATGAGTTTCTAGAGTTTTGGAGTAAGTGATTGTGACAATCTTTGCCACTTTTCTTACTGCTTTTATGAAGAAGAGATTTTGGAAATCCTTACTCTGCTGGTTTTGCTGACATCACTGAGGACCATTTTTTGACAGTACTTAGAAAATTATAACCATTTAAAAAATAACTCTTTCTCCATCTATATTTTCCATTTAAACTTTCCTTTTATTGATAATTTAAAACATATTCTATGTTTATAAACTGAAATATAAGAATATTAAAATACCTTTCACATTCTTCCTCCATGAATTCCAATGCAATTTTATATGTGTGTGTGTGTGTGTGTGTGTGTGTGTGTGTGTGTGTGTGTGTGTGTGTGTACAGAGAGAGGATAAATAGATAGATAGATAGATGATAAATTGATTGATAGATAGAGCTAGGGAATAACACAATTTGTGATGAAACAAAGACATTGTCATAGCTACATACTGTGTCTATAACAAAGTGAACCAGCAACCTAAGACTTGACATATATCATCTGTGCATTTAAAATGATTCTAATTTTCTTGAAATTTGCACCAACATACACATCTTTGAATGATCCTTTGATTAGTATTATAAGACCAGGATCCACAGCTGCAAATAGGTTCAATTCAAACTGCACAGTAATATAGGACCTGGAACTGAAGGAGAATCTGTATTTACTATATGTACTTAGCATTCCTATTATCTCTACATAGTCTTTTGCCCTATGTGAAAAGTTTGGTAAAGAGTGAATGAGAACCATTATTATATGAATAGATGTGACCTATATGATATTGCTCATTGTTGTGATAAAAATAGACTTGCAATGGTATTACAGACAGAGGGGAAGGCCTATCCCTAAAGCAGTAGTAGACTTGGCTAGTATATGTTTGAGACCACCTGCCAAAGCTGAGGTTTTGCACTCTCCCATCCTACTCCTTCCTCCTTCCAAACCAAAATTATTTGATTAAGTATATAGAGCTCATAGAGCTCATTCAAGGATACCAAACAAATCAGAGGCTTCCTGTAGCCTGGGGGTGGTAGGGGTGGTGGGGATGAGCAGTGAGAAGAATTAGGGAAGACTTTGGGGAAAATTATCCATATAAGATTATAATGAAAAAGTTATAATTTCATTTGTATTTTACATAAATAGTATCTCTTAAAAAGTCTTAAGGAATAGTCATGGGCATTTAAAGAAGACATAATATAAGATAAACATATATAGCTGATGGAATAAAAAAACACACAGATACTTTGACTATTATGTTTCTGAATTCACCTCTCCCATTAGTGCGTCCTTATGGTGTTAACACCTAAAATTAAGATTCTGTATTAAGTGCTACATCTTTGAGCACCGCAGGGCCCAAAGGTCTAGCTATAAGTTACCCACTTTCATCAAATATGTCCTTTGTCCACTGGAAAATGCTTTCCACTCAGCTAGTTCCTCTATCACTGGGCCCTGAATCTAATAGATTTTACTTCCCCACCAGCCTATGAAATTATTCAAACAAGACATAACTGTCAGGGTTTTTAGGCTTCCCCGAGCCCCCTCTGAACCTGCGGAGAGAACGGGAAGGGGGAGACATGCCCCGGCAAGGCAGGACCGGGAAGAGTGAGGGCCGACTGTCTGCCCAACACCAGCCTCTGCCTCGCGGCTCGAGGCTGGAGACAAACAGATGTGACAGGGAGCTCAGTCAAGGCAAGAACTCGTTTATTGCAGAAACAGCAGAGTATATATAACATTCATGGGCCAATCAGCATAAAGGTCAAGCAATCATAAGGTCTTCACGCAGGAAGGCACATAATGCAAGCAAACGGTGTCCACGAGCTGATCACATTCACGGAAGACTCAAGCCACCAATAGGGAGATACCCGGAACACAGGTAGACTAATGTCATAGCCCGCCAAAATGCCTGGGCACCACCTCATGCTCATCCGGCAAGCGCCATCTTGGCAATGCATTTAAAGTCTACTTCTTAGATTAGAAAGCCCTACACATAACATCTTCCTGCAGGAATCAGGTGTCACCTACCCTCTTGTTACCACAAATCTAGCTTTCCACACCCCTGCTAGTTCACTCTGTTCTTGAGTGTAACCCATGTGGGGCCCTGCATGGCTCCTTGACTTCCCCTGGGCAAAGAGTATATGTGACTAATAAACTGTGGATCTCATCCATTCTGCGTCAGACATTGTGTGATCAGGCATCTCATGCTGCTCAGGGCAGGAACCCCTCCCTTGACAACAGAGTGAAAAGAAGATGAACCAAACCGCCCTGAGTGCTGCCTAGAAGATGGGCGTAATTTTGAGAGTATATTAACTATTCTAGTGTTCTAGTGATTGCTTAATATGAGCTCCTTTTTCTTTTTATCTACAAATTCTCCCCATTGTCATTTACAACTGAAGTACTTGCTTTATTTTAGACAGAGAATGAAGGGATAAGAACACAATTTCTACAAGCCTCCATCTTCACATCAACTTGCACTACACCCATATAGTCTGCCTGTGGCTCTGTTGCTGTGGATGAAAGGTGATGTTGCGACCGAGGAAAGGCCAATCTAGGTACTTGCACACTGAATTCCATGTCTTCTTGCCTAATTAAGGCACCACTTCTTCTATTATTCCCTTTACCTTTTGCATCTTCAGATATTCTTTCTTCATATCTTTTAATAAGCAAGCAAATACGTGATCATTTCTGCCATGTTAGAAAAAAAACTAAATGCCTTTTTTGATCCTAATTTTTCCACCATTTTACATCCATGTTCTTTCCTTCCCTTTATAACATTAGTACTGTTTTCTATGCACATTTTCTGTTTTTTCTCTTTGAATTTTTCCTTGTACTTACCCCATCCAGGCTTTTGACTCCATAAACAGCTAAAATCATGATCATCAATGATTTGTATAAAGGCCACTGAATGTAAAGGTCACTTGTCCGACTTGATGTTACTTAACAGCACTGAACGCGGTAGATCCCTCCTTTCCAGGTACAGCTTTTTTTTTTTTTTTTTTTTTGTCAGCCAGGATAGATAGCACATACCCCTGGCTCTCCTTTCATTTTTTAGAGTATTCTTTCTCAGTCTCTACTGATGGTTATTTCTCATATAGAACTATCAATGTGGAAGGGCTTCAAAATTCTGTTTTCAAACACATTTTTTTTCTATTTTAGTTATTTCACCAGTCCCAGGGCATTAAATATCTTTCATTCTCTGATGATTCTAAAATTTGTATGTTAGGCCAGCATCTATTCACTAGGCCTCAGACTCAAATATCTATTTACTCAACATAGCTATGTGTACATAAAATAAACACCTTGTAATTAAGAGATCCAAAACTGAACTTAGATTTCCCCCACTTCAACCTTGTTTTCACACAGTATCTCAGAAAATAGTAACCTAATATTCCTAGTTACTTAGTCAATTAATCAATAAAAAGGGAAATTAATTAAAAATTGGGTCTTTCCTGTTTTTGTCTTTCAAAAAATCCAGTTGTCTCTACCAATGAGGTTACTATATATAACTTGTCTGAATTATTTTAAAAGCTTTTAAATCAGACTCTTTTAAATAAAGCATCTTTTGATGCTTCTTCCCTGACTCCCTTTAATTCCTTTTTCTTTATTTGTGACTTAGAGAAAGAGGTTTGTTATTTTCAATTCTTATTTTAAAATTTAAATCAGACTACCACCTCTCCTCAAAAGCCTCAGATAATTTCCTAACATGTGTCAGATAAGTCCTCATATTTTATTCAAGGCCTTTTTATTTCCTTTGAGCTTTTATAATTGCTTAAGAGAATAAATTTCTAAAGATAACTATTAACAGCTTTGGTTTTACAGCATGGCAGCTGGTACCCAACAGGAAACACTACAGAAGGACCAGGCCCAATGTGCAAGTGTTTATCAAAGCTGATAATATTCCATTGGCCAAAGCAGGTTGGCTAAGCCAAAAAACAATATGGGAGAGAATTATTAAAAGATGTGAATATGAGAGGCCTATTCTGTTGGAGGCCACCATGTAATATTCTATTGCAATCTGTTTTCTGATTCCTAATGACCCACATCTCCTCCACATGCAAACTATACTTAATGCCCCACACATCCCCTAATGTCACATTATGTCCCCTTGTGGCACTAGACATCATTTTGAAGTCTAGAATCTCATCATATGAATCAGGTCCAGATGCAAATGAGTTTTGGAATTCCTCAAATGCAGCTCTCTCAGTACTGTTTTGCAGGTGCAAAGGTATTTAGACTGAGAAGGAAAAAAATATTATCTGACCTTTTTATCTAAAACAGAGCATGATGATTGGTAGCCAAAGGTAAATTTCCAAGACAGTAATCTCCAGTGAGAAAATTCTTATACAACATACGTTTACATTATCTTCATTAATACTAACTGGCCAAATAAATGCACATGGTCCGATGTAGAAACAATGTGGAATTGAGTAAGGAAGGTGAGGCTCAACAGGGACTAGCAGCTCAAGGTGTGGTTCAGTGGAGGAGCTGCCATGATCTGGGTGGAACAGTCTACCACATTTGATAAAGCTAAACACTAAATATGCAGCTAAGGATAAATATCCAGAATAAAGAATATCTACAAAGCAACAAAAAAGAACAATCAACCTACTGGAAAAAATGGGCAAATACATTAATAAGTATTTCAAAGAATACTTAGGACAAAGGGTCCATATACAAAGATTTGATATTTAAAATGACTAAACACACAAATTATATATTATGTTACACATGCCAGATTGTCAAAAAAAGTAAAATGTTAGTGAGTATATACATGACATATGAGGACATATTAGACATATATAATATTTATCACTTGTTTGAGTGAGTATAATTTTTAATAAACTGTTTTAAAATATTTGATATTACCCATTAAGGTGAACATGAACATACCCTAGGGTTAAGAAATTACATGACTAGATTACATTTATTTTTAGTAACTTCTATGTGTATAATATATATCTAAAATATATATAGTAAGTTAATAACTGCATTCTTCTAAAAAGTAAAATATCAGGAAAACATTGGAAAATGTCCATCAAGAGTTCAGCACATTTAAAAAGTATGTGAAACATTTTCACAATGGAATACTATATAGCAGTTAACTTGAATGAACAACAAGGTGTCTTTAGCAGCATATCCTCCTCATCTCCACAGCATAATGTTGAGCAAAAGAAACATACCTTAAATGAATGTATATGGCATTAATTTATTTATATAGTTGAAAATTTTGATAGAGTGCTCAGGAATGAAAATATAGGTAATAATTCTAGAGAGAAACTTAATGAATTGGACACAACATTCAGGATAATGTTTACCTTGCAAGGGGGAAATAAGAAGGAAGCTCTCAGGAGGCTTCTTGGATTCTAGGAAATGCCACATATTGGCCTGAGAAGAAGGTCCACAATTGCTTAAATTATTGCTCTTTATTTTTCTATTGTTTTTTAGGAAAGGTCTTTTGTTTAGTCCTTATTCGCAAAGAATGAACAATTTTTTTTAAATGGCAGATATTGAAGATGAATGAACTCCATTACATGCATAACTCATCATATTGGAAAGCAAAACAAAATAGAATACACACACATGCCACAGTTAAAAACAAATACTTATATTCAAATCAAAACCTGAGCTATGTCATAAGGAAGTATCATGTATTCAAAAAAAAACATGATGATAAACATCACGGGATTAAAGTTAAAGAACATGAATGAAAAAGAAGATTCATGAGCATATGGACAGGGGAAAAAAAAGGTCACTTGAAACAGGCAAAATTCTGGTTTGCTTTATATTGCCCTAGCAATATTCAAAGGCTACAATGTAAACTTTAAAGTAAATCCTTCAAAGTTCTGATAAAAAACAATGCAAACCAAGATTTTTTATTTCCTAGAACTCCAGTCTAAAAAACTATAGCATAAATACACATATAAATGTATAACTGGTTGAATGAATGGATAGATAGATGGAAAGAAAATATAATGGTTAAATTCAGGTATTCGAGATATGATTAAGCAAAGGGGAAAGAGGAAACCACATTGTGTATCTGTGTCATTGAACCAGTTCAAAAACCAAGATTAAACAACTGTGAGAATTTTTTGATTATACAAAATATATTTCATTCCTAGTAAGAAAA
>JAVSCE010001296.1:0-123960 GCA_032199065.1 Smutsia gigantea | reverse complement strand
CAAAATGAATGCATTGCATTCTATTTCCCCCTTTAATTCTCTTAGTATTTGTTTCACATATGTAGGTGATCCTGTGTTGGGTGCATAGATATTTATCATTATGTAATGTCCTTCTTTGTCTCTTCTGACTTTCTTTGTTTTGAAGTCTATTTTGTCTGGTACAAGTACTGGAACTCGTGATTTTTTCTCCCTATTAGTTGTATGAAATATCATTTTCCATCCCTTTACTTTCAGTCTGTGTATGTCTTTGTGTTTGAAGTGAGTCTCTTGTAAGCAGCATATAGACACATCTTGGTTTTTTAATCCATTCAGTAACTCTGTGTCTTTTGATTGGTGCATTCAGACCATTTACATTTAGGGTGATTATCAATAGGTATGTACTTATTGCCATTGCAGGCTTTAGATTTGTGGTTACCATAGGTTCAAGGGTAATTCCCTTACTATCTGACAGTCAAATTTATCTCACTTCATATGGTATTACAAACACAACGTAAAGGTTCTTTTTTTTCTTCCTCCTTTTTCTTTTTCTTCCTCCTCCATTCTTTGTATGTTATGAATCATATTCTGTACTCTTTGTCTATCCCTTGGGTGACATCTATTTAGTCTTAGGAATACTTCCATCTATAGGAGTCCCTCCAAAATGCACTGTAGTTGTGGTTTATGGGAGGTAAATTCTCTCAGCTTTTGCTTATCTGAAAATTGATTAATCCCTCCTTAAATTTAAACGATAACCTTGCCGGGTAGAGTATTCTTGGTTTAAGGCCCTTCTGCTTCATTGCATTAAATATACCATGCCATCCCTTCTGGCCTGTAAGGTTTCTGTTGAGAAGTCTGATGATAGCCTCATGGGTTTTCCTTTGTATGTGATCTTTTTTCTCTCTCTAGCTGCTTTTAAAAGTCTGTCTTTACAAGTAGTGATTCTATAGCATCTCACTATGCTGATGGACAGTGACTGTAATGGGGTTGGTGGGGGGGGACCTGATGAAGGGGTAGTTTAATAACCATAATATTGCACATGTAATTGTAGATTAATGATACCAAAATAAATTTTTTAAAAAATCCCCCCCAAAAAGTCTTTGTCCTTTATCTTTGCCATTTTAATTATTATATTTCTTGATGTTGTCTTCTTTGGGTCCCTTATGTTGGGAGATCTGTGCATCTCGATGGCTTGAGAGACTCTGTCCTTCCCCAGATTGGGGAAGTTTTCAGCAATTACCTCCTCAATGACACTTGCTATTCCTTTTTCTCTCTCTCTCTCTCTTCTGGTACCCCTATTATGCAAATAGTGTTCCGTTTGGATTGGTCACACAGTTCTCTCAATATTCTTTCATTCTTAGAGATTCTTTTTCCTCTCTGTGCCTCAGCTTCTTTGTATTCCTCTTCTCTAATTTCTATTCCATTTACTCTCTCTTCTACTACATCTAATCTGCTTTTAAATCCCTCCATTGTATGTTTCCTTTCAGATATCGAATTTCTTAATGATTGAATCTGCATCTTAAATTCGTTCCTGAGTTCTTGAATTTTTTCTGTACCTCCATAAGCATGTTCATAATTTTTATTTTGAACTCTCTTTCAGGAAGATTTGTGAGTTCAGTTTCATTTGGACCTTTTTCTGCCATTTGTGAGATTTTGGTCTGTACCATGTTCTTTTGACATTTCATAGTTCTGTGTGGGGTCCTCTAGTGCCCAGAAGTTCCAGTCTCTGCAGCTGCTCAGCCCCTAGAGTGAGGTTGGGGGTTGTAGGGGAGCGGAGCTGGTGCCTGGGAAGGAGGAAGGATCTGTTTCCTGACTCCAGTCTGTGGTGCCTGTCTCCAGTATCGCAGCCAGTGGGCCAAGCACACATGTGTAAGCCTCTGTGCTTGATGTCTCTAGTTGATGTAGGCAGGGCCTCCTTCTGGCTGTCCTGACGGCAGCACAGTGACTGCCAGTTTGTGAACTGGTGCTGTCAGGCCAGGAGGAAGGCTCGGCAGGCTGCTTGTCACAGTGGGGGTCCTCGGAGCTGAGCAGCGAGCCAGGGGGATGCAGCATCTGAAGTTCCTCAACGTTCCCAACCTGCTGGGCAGAGCGCACTCAGACAACCTTGTCCAGCTCTCCCTTCTCCCGCGCAGCAAGCTCCGTGCAATTCCCCACCCCTTCAGCCACCTTCTCGCTGTTAGGAAGCCTGTCAGACCGCCTGCTGGATGTGGATCTCGTCCTCCACAAAGGGCTGGAATGTCAGTCTCTCAGGCACTCTGCCTGTCCCAGCTCCCCAACCTCCAGAGCACCACACAGAGTAGGTTTCTGCTCGCAGTGCAGATCCAGGGGTAGGTGTTTAGTAGTCCCAGGATTCCACCCCCTCTGTGCTCCATTTCTCTTTCTCCTGCTGATAAGCTGGGGTGGGGGAAGGGCTTGGGTCCCGCTGGATCAAGGCTTTCATATGTTACCCTGTTTCATGAGGTCTGCTCTGTTCGTGATGTTTGTATGCAGTCTGGTTCAGCCTTCTTTCCTGTTGCTGTTTTAGGGTTAGTTGTATTAATTAACTATATTTTTGTACTATTTGTGGTTTTGGGAGGAGTTCCCTGTCTCACCTCACGCCGCCGTCTTGAATCCTCCCCTCTTATATTATTTTATAGAAAATCCCAGACATCCCATCATATTCGGTATAAATACCTCAGTATTTACATCTACAAAGACTCCTTTTTAACATATCTGCAATATCATTATTATATCTAAGAGAATTAGTAATAATTCCTTAGTACCAAATATTTCTGGTTGTTTGAATTGTCATGTTTTCCTTCCTTGCTTCCTCCCTTCCTTCGTTCCCTATTCCTTTTTATCTGCCATCTTAACAGGTAGTAGCTCATTGTGGTTTTGACTTTTGTTTCTTTGATGATAAGTGATGTTGAGCACCTTTTCACGTATCTGCTGGCTATTTGTATGTTTTCTTGGGAGAAATGTCTATTATGTCCTTTTGTCTATTTTTTAATTGGGTTATTTGTTTTTTTGCTGTTGAGTTGTAGGAGTTTCTTAGATATTTTGGATATTACTCCTTATCAAATAAATTTTCTCCCATTCCATAGGTTACCCTTTCCTTTTGTTGATTGCTTTCACTTGACTCTTAGGCAAATCTTCCTCCTTTAGGTTCGACTAGATGTAACCTCTTTCCAGTTCCCATAGAACATTAACATTGTGAATAACTCTGACTTAGCACTTATCTTAATATATTGTAATTATCTGTCATTTTATATCTGTTTTTGTCTTTTGCGTCCACCAAGATGGCAAAATCTTTTCCCTCAGTTATTGTTTTTGTACTTCCAGTCCCTGATAGAGTTCTTAGCATATAGTTGGCACTCAGTTATTAGAACTAAACTGAATCCTTGAAACTGTTCATGATCAAGTTATCAAAGTTTAGACCTAGGCATTAACAAAACTTTAATTGCAGACTTAGATCCTTTGTGAATACCAATGACCTGTATTTGAAAATTGAAAATGAAACTGAGAATAGTGGTATTTAATTTTAGGTGAAAAAGAACTGTAACATATACAGAATACAAAAAGATAAGTATTGACCATTATATAAATTCCACAGGGGCAGCTTTTTTTGTCTGTTCTTTTTACAGATTTATTCCTAGTGTGTAGAACAGTGCCTGGCACATAATAGTGAGCAACTGGTCAGTAAATATTTGTTGAATAAATTAATGATATGCATAGAAAAGCACTCTAGCTTCACACTTGGTAGGTTTTTAAGGCAAAAATTAAGTTCAAAACATTCCTCATCTCTAATTCAATTTAAAATTTACCACTTAAAGCAATAATCATATTACTGTCTGATCACACTATTTTATAGTTTTGTAAAGGAAGTTTCTAAGAAGCATCATGGAGTATTAAACTTTTTTTTCTCTTTTAGTAAACGAAGCAAAAAAGGAGATAAAAATGGAAAAGGCTTGAGACATTTTTCAATGAAAGTGTGCGAGAAAGTTCAGCGGAAAGGTACAACATCATATAATGAAGTAGCTGATGAGCTGGTATCAGAGTTCACCAATTCAAATAACCATTTGGCAGCTGATTCGGTAGGTGGATCATGCACTTGACATTGACTATTGAGAGATGCAGCCATTACCTCTGTGGGTTGTCTGTCATCAGTTTGAGGGCTCAGATAAGCTAGAGAATCCCCAACGCCTCCTTTGCTTGAGGGTTTCATGATGTCTGTTGGGGAGTGTTTTTTGTTGCTGACTTTTTGTTTGTTTTGTTTTAGAAAAGATGGTTTTATTATTTATTTAAACATTAAGATGAACAGATATTTTTAAAATTTTCGGGGTTACTGAAGAAACATACTTTGAATACTTTATATTTGAATGACTTCACATTCATTTCTGAATCTTTTTTAAAAGTCAATAAGAAAAATTTGTCTTTATTTTTAATTGAAAAAAATAATACATTAAATTTTTTATTTTAAAAAATTCAGTTATACTGAACAGTGTATCATTAAAATATCTCCCTTCTACCACAGACCTACTCTACCTCCCGAAAGGCAATATTCACTATTACCAGATTTTTGAGTTATTCATTTCAGAAGTTCTTTATGCATAAATACAGATAATAAAAATTATTTACTCTTTTATTTTAAACACAAATGTGATTGTACTTTTCATATTGCATTCTTAATTTATTTTCTTAATAGTATACCTTGGAGATTCATATAAATCATCCTCATTTTTTTCAGTGGAGATAAAAATTACATACAGGGAGGAAATGTACATGTCTTAAGTGTACAATTAAGTTATTAAATTATTTTTCCTTGTTATTGTGGAATAGCTTACATTCAATAAGGTGTATTCATTTCAAGTGTAAAATTCTGGGAGTATTGACATTTGTATGCACCTGTGGAAGCTTTCTATCACTCCCAAAAGGTTCCTGCTGCATTTGTAATCCATCCTTCTCCCTCTATTCCCAGGCAACTGCTGATCTGCTTTTTATTTTTATAGAGCAGTTTGCATTTTACTTAAGTGTAATCATACTGTATATACTCCACATTAAATCATAGTAACAACTCTAATCATATTGAGTCTTTAATTCATAACCTCAGTGGAAATAAAGTCTTTAAACCTTTGTCTTGCCTGAGGGTTTCAGCCCTGGGCAGGTTCACTATAGATTTGGTGAGACCGAGAAATGACAATGGGCCATTTTTGGGGTAAAAGGGTTTATACTGGCATATTCTCCCGGCAGTAGCTGGAGTAGTAGAATCACAGTCTACCTCCACCCAGAGCACTGGGCAGAGCTATTTATATAGTGACTCGGTCAATAATAGCTTATTGCCCACAGGTGTGGAAGCAGTAGCCTAGCAGCAGGCCAGTTACATAGTCAAGTAGTTTGGGGTCAGGTGAGGATCCTGGCCATAGGAACTTCCATTTTTCCCACACCTTAATTTTGTTAGGTTTTATTTTGAGGTGACAGCAACCATAACTTGATTTTTTTATCAACATTTCTTTCTTTCTTCTTAATTAAATAAAACAAATGAATGTTGAATTTAATCAAATTGTGGATAGCTTTTTGAAAATTTAGATTTTTACACTGATAGTTATGAATGAGATTGGTGGGTGTTTCTGTTTTGGTTTTGGATTTTTTTTTCTTTACCATCTCTGCAGTTTTGATTCATAGTGTTGTGCTGGCTTTATAAAATGAATGTAAAGGCTTTTCTTTTTCTCATTCTCTTTACTCCATTACAGGTTTAATAGCATTAGAAGTCGGTTTCTGTTCCTGAAGTTTTAGAGAAATTACCTGTGATAACCATCTAGGCCTAGGAGAGACTTAAACGTAATAGTTTTCTCCATTTCTTCTTTGGTAATTGGTCTGCTTAGAATTTCTGCCTCAGAGTCATTTTGGTATTACTATATGTTTTCTTAAAAATTCTTTATTTTACCCATGATCTCAAAATTATTGGTAATTGTCTTGACAGTGGGTTTCAGCCCTGGGCAAGTTCCCTATGGATTCAGTGAGACCGAGGAATGATAATGGAACATTCTTGGGGTAAAAGGGTTTATTACCTGGCTTTGTTCTCCCAGAGATAGGTCAAGCACAAGAACTACTAATGCATCCAACAGTCTGCAGGTCTGTAATCTTTCTTCATTTCTGCCTCTGCCCAGAGCACTGAGCAGAGCTCTTTATATACTCAGTCAATAATAGCTTATTGCCTATGGGTGTGGAAGCTATAGCCTAGCAGTTGGCCAATTACATCATTAAGTAGTTTAGGGTCAGGTGAGGATCCTAGCCATAGGAACTTCAATTTTCCCCACAGCAGTTTTTTCCAAGATACTTCTTTGTATTGACCTTCTGCTTCGTAATTAATTTATCTTTATTTAATATTCTCTTCTCCTTCCTGAAATTACTTTTGCTATTTTTCTATGCTGTAGACTAGCATGCATACTTTTTACTTTTATTGTTTTTGTTCAGTAATGAGTCTTTAGGGCTGTGATTTTTCCTTGTGTGCACTGCTTTAGCTGTATCCCATTGATTCTGATGTTACTCTTCAGATATTCTGGAACTTTGGTTTTAATGACCTCTTTGACCTAAGAACTGCATTAGAAAGAATTCTTAAGAGTTCCACATGATAGGGATTATTGGGTTTTTTTACGAATTTTTTTATTACCTGCGGTCAGAGATTGTGAGTCAAACTATTTGTATTTTTTAAATTTCTTTTGAGATCTTCCTTGTGAGCCATTATCTGGTAATTTTTTCTTTTAATGTCTGGACACTTGAAAAGAAAGTATATGGCATTCTCATTCTGAGTGAAAGATAGTTTTTGAAATGATCCATAAGACCCTCTGTGGGCTGGCACCCCATTACCTCTCTGACCTCACGTCCTACTGTGCGCTCTCCGTGACCACACTCCGCCACACACACCACGAATATGCCAGAAAAGCTCCTTATTTATGCTTTGCAATTGGTATTTTCTTTGCCACAAATGTTTTTTGGTAGGAATCCATATGGTTTCTCTCTCCCCTCCATCTGATTTTCAGTCAGATTTCAATATAATGAGGCATTTCTTCTTAGCACTTTTCAACATATAACATACATTTTACTGACCACCTCCATCGCCACCCGTGGTTATAAGCGAGCAAAGGTTGGTTTTCTTTTTTGTTTATTCACTACTGTGTTATTTCTCTGATAATTTGGAAAGTTTGTAGGCTGTAGTTATTGGTTGTCTTTATAACTTTAAGGAACTTCAGTATTTTGTTTCTTGAGTTACCATCTGTAGACAAGGATCTGTTGAATGTGGAGGGAAAAAATTAATATGCTTATATTTACTCCCATATCCCATCTTTCCTCTTTACCACAGGATTCAGATTGAATATATTAGTGGTGGTTGTTAAGAGAATGACATTATAGTTGTTCCTGTGCATTTCAATAAATATATTGTGCTGAAACGTTTTACTTCTTAGTTCATCTGCTTTGAACCCGCACCCCTTTCAGTACAAGACAAGGAGGTCTGCAGGCTTTGTTGTCTCCTCCTGATACTTGTTACATTATCATTATTTCTACAGTGTCAGGATTTCTAGTATTTACATTTAGTTCTATAACTTAAATCTCCCATTTATTTAAGTGTAGTTCTGTCTTTAAATAGATTCACTGTTTTTTCCCCATCCTTTATTATGACATTTGATTGATTAGATTTTGTTCTCAGGAACTGCCCATCTACAAAAGATAAGGGGCTTTTCTCACGATATAAGTTAACACAGTTCTCTTCATTCAGAAAGTCTTGCTACCGAAAAAAAAAAAGGTCAGCTGAAACTAAGCAGTATCCTTGGTGCTCTGTGTGGTTACATTTTGGTGCAGGCTCCCTTTTCCCACTGTAGACTTGTAACAGTGTGCAGATCAGCACCAGTCCATGTACTACATTTTGAGAAAGCACTGTTTACCTAGAGCTTATAACATGCAACCTTGACTCCTCAGAGTCTAATATGCTCCCAGACAATGCAAAGCCTTGGTCTACTCTAACTCCATTACCCCTTTCTGATACAAATACTAGTGCAGTTATGTGTATTAGTTCTCTATATAATTTATAGACTCCACAAGACATTGTTTTATACAGTGAGTATTGACTGGGATTTACCTGCATATTTTTGAGTTGGTCTTCATTCCATCCTTTATCTCCAGGCTCCCATCTTGTAGTATCTTCTACCTAAAGAAGGCCTTTCAGTATTTTTTAACTTAGATCTGTTAGTAACATAATCTTTATTTTTTAGATTATTTTACGTTTGAGATTGTTTGATAGTATCTTCATTTCATCTCTAATTTTGAAGGATATTTTCACCGGCTATAGAATTCTCTCAGCTCTTTGAGCATATTACAATAATATTATTAAATATTTTAATATCCTGTGACTAATCTTAACCCTTAACATTTATCACCCAATAAAAATATTTTTCAGCAGGCTTATGACCAGAAGAACATTAGGCGAAGAGTTTATGATGCTTTAAATGTGCTAATGGCAATGAACATAATTTCAAAGGAAAAAAAAGAAATCAAGTGGATTGGCCTGCCTACCAACTCTGCTCAGGAATGTCAAAACCTGGAGGTATGTGAGGAAAACTTGTTTATAGATAGTAGTTCACTTCATTTTACATCATAGGCATTTTAATTTAGAAATATAGTAACATACTATTAAAATATTCCCAGTTGTTCATGTATACTATGTCACTTTTTTTAATTGACTTCTGTGTAGAATTTTAGAACTAGAAAGAGCTTTAGAGAGGCATAGTTGGCCTGATGTCCTAATGAAACTGAGGAACATTGAAATTAAATGACTTGATTTTTACTGTTTCTTAGAGAAGATCTTTTTATTTTTCTAGTGTAATTCTGATCACTCTACTAAGAAATGTTTTTGATGACTCATGTAATAAAAATGATATCTTATTTGATGAAATGCTTGCTGTATGGATAAAAAATATGGATCAAGCTGGCTGTTTGTTTCTTATGTTTAAACTTTTACCTTTGACTCTAGAATCAGTGGCAGCAATAGGATTTCATTTGTGTCTTTATCAGAATGGATAAATGTTCAGCTTACATGAATTTTGGGATGATAATGTGCAAAAACATTTTTTTTCCTGTTAACTTTAATCATAGAAAGTCTTTCCTTGAGCATGTGCCCTGACATACTGTTTCTAAATTGGTTTGACATTGTTTTACTATCATGGCAATAAATTGAGCTTCAATATAGATTATAGAGATAAATATGGTTGATTTCATGGTTTATCAATCCCTTCCCCACCCTCCAAATTAAAAAATTATTTGGTATTATTATACTTGTGAATGGAAGAAGAAATCAGACCTTAATCAGAAGGTATAGAATAATTTATTCATATGCTACAGTGGGAATGTCCTCCCTTTCTCCTTCTGGTAGAGTGGGATTTGAGGATCATTCAGTGATACTAAGCTGGACACAAAGACTCAATAAGCAAAAATCTATGAGCATCTAACATATGCTTGACCAAAGATTGTACGTAAGACAAAATCTCTGTCCCCAAGAAGCTTTCACTGTAGTTGAGAAGGGAAATGTAAAGGGAGTTACCAAGAGTGTGATTATTCCTATGAAAGAAGCATATACAGAGTTTCTGGAAAGGAAGATAAGGGAGGGCTTTACCAAGAAAAAAAAATCCCTCAGCTCAGTCATGAAGTGCGGGAGTAGGAGTTTGCCAGGTGGTTTGGGGCCGACAGGTTCTTCTAGGCAGCATAAGGCAGCCTGCCCCCTGCTGGGTATGGCCAGAGCACAGGCTGGGAGAGGCGCGTGGATCTCTCTGTGCTCGGCAGTTGGGACCTGGTCCTGTCAACAGTGGGAAGCTGTCGAGGAATCGTAAAGAGGGCGGCCAATAGGGTGGGCTCTGAAGGACTGCTCTGCTAGTGTCTGGCAGGTGAACTTACAGGAAGATGAGGAGGGAGATTGAGGGGGTGGATTGGAGACGGTCTGAGTTGAGGCAGTGTCATTGAGGCTGTGGAAGTGTCTTAGAGGTAGAGGCAGGACACCTTGGCCTGGGGGGATTGTGGGGCACGAGGGGTAGGTAGGGCCTGGCCTGTCACAGCTGAGATGCAGGTGGAAACTCAAATGTAAAAGGCCACACAGATTTTACTGTGAATTTTAAGTAATTTAGGATTGAAGTGTGGTTGTGGTTAGAGGAAAGAATGAAGAAACTCCTGGTGCAGAGGAAAGTAGATGGGGACAAATAGAAATACTCTTGGAGTAGACAGGAAAAATGTCATATTTGATGGCATTTACTTTGGCCTAAAGAGACAACAAGGAAGCAACCAAATTCAGACCCTAATATCTGTTTTCTGGGTAGTTGTGTGAGAAAAGTATTAGTCGTTTTGGCAAATTTGTGCCATAAGCATGTTCCTTATTACAAGTAGGAAATGTATATCAAATATGTAGGCTATCTGTATTAGAAGCTGCGCCCATTTCTGCATCAAACTGAGATCTTACCTCATTCTTGGGGGCAGGGGTTGGGGGAGGTTGTGACACAGCAACACTGGTTCCTATAGTGCCTCTGGGACCAGGGGGCTGAGGTTCAAATCCTGGCTCTTATACTCTGGTGGCTGTGTACCTTGGGCAGTTACTTAACCCTCCGTGCCTCCATTTCCTTACACGCAGAATGGATGACAACAGTCCTTACCCCATAGCGTTTCATGAAGATAACGTGTGTGAAGTGCTTAGTTGAGTGCCAGCACATAGAGTCAGTATTCACCAAGTGAGCGCCCGCCCGCATCCCCGCCTGCCCGTCCCCAGAGGAATTCTGTGGGTGCGACCCGGTGACTGCCAGGCGCCAGGCCAGTTAGTACCAGGAATGGAGGGGAGGAGAGAGCAGCGGTCCTCTCTCTACCTCTTGTCCTGGACGTTGCAGAAGAAACACCTGTTGATATGTAAATGGACCTAGGCCAGACGAGGGATTCTGGAAATATTGCAATTTACCCACAGCAAGTATTCATTAAGTGGATACACTTCATTATCAATAACAGTCACCACAATTCTGCTGTCTTTCTGGCTTGCTTACCCTACACCTAACACCCCTTCCCCACCCCCCAAAAGGTGGATTTGCTTTTATTGGTGTTGGTAATTAAAATGGATTGTTTCTCTAAGGAAAATAATTGCTGTCTCAGAATTGGGACCTGAAAAGTGAGCAGTACGTTATACGTGTTTGTGTTATTTTGTAACCTATGTTTTCAAGATAGAGAAGCAGAGGCGGATAGAACGGATAAAGCAGAAGCGGGCTCAGCTGCAAGAACTTCTCCTGCAGGTAAGGATGCTGAGATAGTTTTCATTACCTTCCTGTGTCCTTCTCTGCTTACTTGCCTTTATAGTCAGTGTTTTCTACTTCGGGCACCTTTGGGTAGTGTCTGGGAGCCACACGCGGACAGCCTTCCCGCCTGCGAGCTCACTGCCATCCGCGGGGGCCGCTTTGAGGCGGTTCCCTCTCTCTCCATCACCAGGGCCCAACCGCAGCTTGGCTGCCCCGGAGTGTGACTTATACTATGCATCAGTTCACTTCTGACACTTATCCTTGCTCTCTGAACAGAAACTGTCAGGGTCTTTTGGTGTGGGTTTATTTTTGCCCTAATTTGGAATATCAAGACAAAAAACTATGTGTGAGTAAAATACTCAAATCCAACTGTAAAACTTAATCTGTAAAGGTCAGAATAACATGAAATGATTCATTAAGCTTTGCAGAAATACCAAAACTAAAAATGCATTTCTGTCCTTAAGAAAATCAAGTTTTATAGCCCATAGCCCTTGTATTAAATCATATGAGGTAAAAATCAGAGCCTACATGGACTTTTTTTCTATCTTTGGAATTGCAATTGGTGTAAAAATTCACTTTGACTAGTACAATGGGGCCATTTTCAGTCCAATCAAAACAACTATGTAAAATGAGCCAGAGGGTCTTTATGCTTTTGCTTTTATCACCAAATTGTCTTTGTATAAGAAGCTTTCAACCAGTCATAAAATCTACTTGGATTTGAACAACTGTAGGTCCTGTATCATTTTTGGTTTCGGGTACTTTTCAGAAATAAACATAGTACTTTTCAGAAATAAACATATCAATAAGTTATCAAATATTGGGACATGTTTTTTTCTAAAATACTCAACTTTGTCTAATGGACAGAATATGTTAAGTATTCTTAAATATTCTAGATTTTTCTTTTTTTTCACTTTCTAGGTGCTTACATTTGGTTTTTGGTTTTCTTTCATATTCACGTATAAATCAGAGAGGCAAGGGAAGACCGTTTAGCCCCTCCGGAGATGAAAAGGAAGTGGGGGGAAAAGCCAGCAATGACGGAGGAGTAGAGCAGGGCCTCTCCGAGCATAGGAAGGCCCAGAGAGGATGGTCCATCCTGACTAGGCCATTTCTTTCTTACTTACTGAGTTCTGTGACTGCTTGTCACCCTGAACCCCGTGGGACCTACCTGACAAGCTCCTGCTGCAAACAGGCATTTTATGTGTTTTTCAGACTGGATTTCCAAATAAGGTTTTGTTTGAAGAGGGTGTCCTACAGCTTAAAAAAAAAACCTTGAAGCTGACAGTTTATTCCTGTTCTCCTTCCTGTAGAATTCTGCCTTCTGACAGACCTGGGCTGCCTCTCTGCTGTCCCTCTTCCTGTCCAGATAACTGCAGTATTTCCCTGCAAACTTACAGTCCCTAGATTATGTGCTTGGCTTTGCTCAGAGCTCCTCAAAACTTTCATGGAACATTTTGGAGCTGGATTTTTGGCATATGTTATTTTAAAAAACTGTTAAATCAGTATTCCTATAGTTACCCGTTTGTTTATCAGAAAGAATGGTGCTTGGTGAGATCACCCTCATATATTGTGGGACTTTCACATCTCTAGATGGCCAGCACAAGAATGAAGTTGAATCTTTTATTCCCCCTTTTTGTATTTATCTTTGTACAATGAACATTGTATTTTTTTAAGTCCTAAGTTTCTTTTCCTCTACTGTCTCTCAAACCAAATATTTATAGAAGATTTCAACCCAGGGGCAAACAAACCAAATATTTATAGAAGAATTCAACCCAGGGGCAGACTAGCTGCCAACATGTATAAAAGCAGGTCTCTCTAAACATGAAAATGAAACCCCAGGTGTAACTGAAAAAACTGCCTATGGTCTCCTGAGACATAAAGCTTATTTCCTCCTAGTGTTTTGTTTTTCTTTCATCACATATCATTTGTGAAGTTGTCATAGGAAGTAAATTAAGCAAGTTGTCCCTGAACACTAGTAAAAAAACCAAATGGCTAAGCTAGCTTAAATTTTTAGTAAGTTGATGTCACACCTCACTGGCGTCACATGGCACAGGGCAGTTTTACTTACATGCCCCCTCTTTTATCTTTAGTGTAGTTAGTGTAGGAGAGGACTGCTGGGAGTAGATTGTACCTACCAGTAACCCAGATACCCTACTTTTATCTACATAATTGTCCCTTCCAGCGCTTAAACCTTTTCCAGAGCTGCTAATGCATCGCAAACATGAGTGTCTGAACACACCTGAAGCTGTTCAGTCTCTGAGATCGGTGTTAGTGAGCCTGAAAAAGAACAGAGGGCTAAAGGAAATCAAAGAGCAACAAATAAGGAAATCTGTTCAAAACAAACGGGAGGTGATTCTTCTTTTTACTATCAAAATAGCATTTATTACTGTTTTCTTCACCTGAAAAATCTTCAATGCTATTAAATGTACACAATATTTAACAGAGAGTTATATAAACTCTATAGGCCCTCTGTAGAGAAAATGGAAGTTCCTGTGGGCAGGATTCGACTGGCCCCAGTTGGCGTGCTCACTGCGCACTGTGGGCAATACGATTTTATTGACTCTTATAGTAAAAGAGCCCCCCTCAGTGCTCTGGGCCGCAGAGTTGCAGGAGAGCAGAGACCGGAGTGGTGCCAGCACCGAGGAGAGAGACTGAGACGGCTGCAGGGATGGAGAGGCCCAGAGGCAGAGACCGGCTTGCCGCAGGCAGGCTTGCCCTGAGGTGGATGGGATTATAGCACTTGACCTGCCATGGGGAGAATAAAACTGGGTATAAACCCTTTCACCCCAAGAACTTTCCATTGTCATTTTTCAGTCTAACTGAATCAAGAGTGAACTGGCCCCAGGCTGACACCCATTGGCAGGACCCCCTCCCATGGCAGTAAGGCCACAAAGCTAGGCACAGTACGGGAGCATCTCTCAAGATGCTTTTTCTGGTAGAAGAGAACTTAGGCAGAAATAATCAAACACTGAATTCTTTTTCTCAATTTTACAGTTTTAGCATATTTTTTCCCCAATATTAAGGGAATTAACCAATGAATATAAAATGGCCTTAGTTGTTTAGCAGCAGAAAATAATGAATAAGTGTGACTTAGGTAATGTCTGATGACAGTACTGATAGCAACGGGTCTTGATAGTGAGTGACAATGATAGTGATGTTGGGACCCACCGTGAAGACTGGGGTGAATTGATGTCCCTTCTGTTTCGTACATTTTCAGAGTAAGTGTTTGTTTTCTAGAGAGACACTACATAGCCATTGTAAGATGATCATAAACGTATTCAAGGCCCAGAACCTAAAACATGCAATCCTAGGATAAGAGTGCTGAAACAGAGAAAATATCTTATGTTCATCAATACTGAATACGAAGATTGAATGAGCCGGTGAAGGAGAATGAATGGCTCTGACTTTAGGAGCTTTTAGAACTAGTATTTGTTTCATGAGCAAATGAAAAACTTGAACTGCATAATGCATAAGGTCTTTCTAGACGCGGAATTCTATGATGCATGTGCCTCATTAAAAGGCAGATAGGACAGTACTTTGACAGTTCTTTGTTTCACTAATGGTTATAACTAAAAGCAGCATGATTCAGTATAAAGAGTCAGGCCGTGATGTAGCTTATAATCAGTGCTGAGTCTGTTTCCTTGTCTGGACAGTGTCGGGTGTGGGGAGGATTGGGCCAGATCCCAGCTCTGCCCTGAGGATGCTGTGAAGCTCCGCGGAGCTGCCCTAGGAACCTGGTGGGCAAATGAGGCCGAGGCAGTGGGGCACTGCAGCCGGCCCCTGTCGGTAGGGTGGGTGTCCCGGAAGACCTCATTTGAGGAAAGGGTTTGTGGCATAACCCTGGGATATATATATAAAGTATATAAAGACTGCATAACTCTGGGCTAGACAGTCTAAAAGGTGTATTTAACCCTAAACTCTCAAGAGTTTTAGATAAATAGGAAATACAAGCTCACTTGCTGCACCTGCGCTTTGAGCGTGCTCAGGAGAATTGCAGGTGCCCCAGGCTCTCCCCCAGATTTGTAAGATCCTGTCTGCATAGATGCCAGAAACCAGGGGCACCATTATTAACATTAGGCTGTTAGACACCATTTAAATGTGTATTTTTTTCTGAAATATATTTATCTAGAGTTGGGTCATTCTAATCTTTTTCCTTAAATGTTTAACTCATAGGTGGAAGGCCACTTTAACCTCAGTCATTTGAAACTATATTTGAGATGTGTTTATTTTAATTCATTTAATTTCAGCTCATTTATCCACACTAAATGACCATAATCTTTTTATTGATCATTACAGCAAATAGCTTTCAAAAACCTGGTACAGAGAAATCGGCAAAATGAACAGCAGAATCAGGGCCCTCCGGCTCTGAATTCCACCATTCAGCTGCCGTTTATAATCATCAATACAAGCAGGAAAACCGTCATAGACTGCAGCATCTCCAGTGACAAGTGAGTGAGAGCCGGGGAAGAGGGTGGGCTTTCTGTTAGCATATTGCTGCCCTCTGAGGATAAAGAAGGAGAGCTGCAGCAGCTGGGCCTCCCACCGACTGCCGTGTCAGGGGAACAGCTTATTCAGTGCAGGGCGCTGCCACCTGCTGGCACACGCCCTGTCCTCTCCTCCGGCCTGAGCCTGGCGTAGTGCTGTTTTGTGCAGAGCGGTGCCTAGACCCAGGCCACGACATGCGTGCGTGCGTGTGCACGTACGTGGGAACTGTGAGCAAGCAGGCCAGCAGTGAGGGCCGGGGATAAGGTGGGTTCGCTGGTGATTCGCTGTCATATTTTGTTGTGGAAATATTTTAGATCAGTATATGGCATTGACACTATGGCTTTGTTTTGCCTTAGCATAGTTGAGTGTGCTTCTGTTTATTATGAATTAATACACATAAAAATACTAGGTGCGTTCTCTGCTTTCTTTTTTTCTTAATATAACTGGAAGTTTGCCCACTTCACCCACCCCATCTCTGGCAGCCACCAATCTGTTCTCTGCATCTATGAGTTTGTGTTTTTTAGATTCCTCATGTTAACTGTGCTCATGCAGTATTTGTCTTTCTCTGACTCATTTCACTTAGCATAGAGCCCCAGCGTCCATCCATATTGTCACAAATAGCAGAATTTCCTTCTTTTTTATGGCTGAATATTCCATTGTGTGTATGTGTGTGTGTGTGTACATTTTTTAAAAAAATCCTTCATTTGCTGATTGACACCTAAGTTGTTTCTGTGCCTTGGCTACTGAAAATAATATTGCTGTGAACATGGGGCTGCAGATAGCTTTTCAATTTCATTTCTCTGAGATACATATCCAGAAGTGGAATTCCTGGATCATATATGGTGGTTCTGTTTTTAATTTGGGGGGAAACTCCGTACTGTTTTCCTTAATGGCTGCACCAATTTACAAATCCCACCATCATTTTTTTACATTTTAACTAAGATTGATAGTAATAGTCATCATAGCAAGTGGGAAGTAGCGGTCTTCAAAATATAGAATTTGTAAATTTACTTTACTCTTCATGGAAACAGTAGTGGTTTTCAGGCTGTCACCAGTGTCATGAGGTATTTAAGGGGATAGGGTGCAGAGTGTGACAGACAGCTGTGGACTGTGGCTCCCCCCTTTAGCTGCTCCCAAGCTCTGTGCTGAAGCACCATGCGAATGATACCAGAGCCTCTGTCCCTTCAAGTCTTGTCTTGAGGGTTAAGGAAGATAGTCCCTATAAAGGACCTGACTCGGGCAAGCACTTTATAAATATGAGCTGCTGTTAAGGCAATCAGCTATAGTTTATCAGCCAAATGGGGATAAATTTGAAAGCAAAAGAGGGCTCCCTAATGACATGAGTACCACAGGCCAGGACTGCCCCAGGGAGCTTGGCCCTTCTGACTCCTGGGAGCGACAGCGTTGCCCTTGGGCTTTTCCTTCCCTTGTTTTTCCGACTCTTCTCGGGCAGTGTTACTTGCCCCTGTCTTGATTGCATATAGAGGCCCGAAACATTCATGGGCCACTCGAGTAAGAAGGCCTAAAAAGAAAAAAAGAGTGGGCGGGACTTCAGAAGTATTTGATAATTAAGACTATAGGCACAATTAGAAATAGTAGGGACCATGTAGCCATGAAGTCAGAAGGCCCATTTTTCAGTTTTTCCTCTAGCCATATAGTTTCTCAACCCCTTTGAGATCTCATTCCTTCCTCCATAAAAAATAAGAATTACAGTATTTAAGTTGCTGGTTTTCAAAAGTTACAAATTCATAAAAGACCCAGCCCAGTGGTCAGTAAATAGTAGATGTCTTTAATTATTCACACACTTGCAAAATTTTTACAGAAACCTATGGCCAAAAGGACTATTTTAACACACTCTCATAAAATTGAGAATTCTAGGGAATGGTGAACATATTTTCAGGAAAAACGAATGGTTCGAATTCTTGTTATTCTCTCTAGTAACTCTCTTTGTGGGGAATTATTAAATTCTCTTCTTCAGCTAGTCTTCTAAGACTAGAAAGAGCAGCAGGAACGCCCGGGAGCCACGGGCCCAAGGGAACCATGGACGCCGCGAACCTGGCGCTGGGGTCTGGCAAGGCCTCCACCCTCGGATGGGCACGGCTGTGTCCCCTCTCCTGGCACTCCGCACTCCCCTGAGGAGAGGGAGGGAAGCTCTGGCAGCGTGCCTGCCCTTCGGTTACTTGGGTCAGGCAGTCTTCTCCCCTTATTATTAGTCTGGAGGCTTTCCCATGGTGAAGATTAAATTTGCAAAGCCATCTGCTTTTAACATATGCCCGGAATCATCCCTGTGGCAGACACACATTTCAGATTTTTTTTTTTCCTGAAAACTTGTTATTGTACTTCATTCAAATTCATATTCTTTATTTAAACATACTGTTTTGCTTTAAATTGTAATTTTTGTCCTGATCTAAGATCTAGCATAAAAAATTTTATCCTCATATGATTTTATTTATCTATTTAGTCTGCTCTTTCCTTTATGTTTTAATTTTACATATAAATTGAGATTTACATCTGCATAGCAGTAGGACAGGCTAGCAAGATTTCACTACCTTTTATAGCATGAAATGCTAATTTAAGAATATGTACTCAAATACATTCTTGATTAATAATACAATTTTTTAAACAATTCATTTTCTTTAAATTGAAGTATATATAGTTGGTACACAGTCTTGTCTTAGTTTCAAGTATACAATGCAGTGATTCAGCAGTTACCCATATTATTAAATCCTCCCCCCACTCAGTGCAGTTTCCATCTGTCAACATAGGAAGACGATACAGAATCATTAACTATACTCTACTCTCCATGCTGTACTGCTATCCCGTGACCAACCTGTATTATGATTCAGAATTTATCCTTCCATGATTTCAATAGAATTTCATGACAACATAGACCCATCATTGTCCCGAAACATTCATGGGCACTCTGTCCCTGTAGGGTTGAGGGTGAAGGTGCCCCAGGGTCTAGCCTAGGAGTCAAAAGGACTGTCTCTGTATATTTGCCTCTTTATTGAAACATTGTGCTGGGCAGCTGGGCATGCTGATTTGGTACTTCCCGAGAACATTTGGAAATGTGCTATGTATCATGTGTGACACTTTTTCTTAAGACATCTCACTCCTTAGGCCCTCAAGACAGGATTTGAGGATTGGTTAGTTTGTGAAAAATCTTGCATTTATTGCTGCCCTTACATTAAGTATGCTGTAGCTGACACTTGACTCATGAAATCTAAGTAAACATCCAAAATTCCTTTTTTTCTCAAACCTAATAGGCCAGGTCAGAGTAGGAACATCATATATTAAACTGGAAAAGGCTTTCTTAACATTTTATCTTTTGTAAAAAGCTGTACTTTGAAAAGTCTTGGATTTAGACCAAAATTTCTACGAAAATTGGTTTGTTTGGGTAACTGGTCTCTTTACATTCCCCTGAGCACAGCAGAGTGACTCTTCCTGCTGTGAACGGTGACAATCTCTGGTGCTGTGGCCCACCTGTGGCCCTCATTCTCTTATGTAATGTACAGAATTAAAAATATTCAGACCTCCCCAATACCACTGAGAAGCCCATACTGGCTTTGTTTCCTGATGCAGGTTTGAGTATCTTTTTAATTTTGACAACACCTTTGAGATCCATGATGACATAGAAGTGCTGAAGCGGATGGGAATGTCCTTTGGTCTGGAGTCAGGCAAGTGCTCCCTGGAGGATCTGAGACTTGCTAAATCACTGGTGCCGAAGGCTTTAGAAGGCTATATCACAGGTATGTTCTCTAATGCTTCCACATGGGCTCCCCGATGGGATGTCAAACCCTAACTTGTTAAACCTTTCATAGAAAATGAAAGCCCGCCACCTGCCCACCCTGGATTCTGTGCCTCTCCCCTTCCCTTTAAAAAATGTAGCCCTCTCTTGAATTTCTTATTTAGCATTGCTTGCTTTTCTTTAGATACAAACACACATAAAGTAGAAACAATTTATTATTTAGTTTTGCCTACTTCTCATCTTTACATAAATGGAGTTGTAGTGATATATTCTTAGGTGATTTGATTGTGATTTGATTTTTTCAGTCAACATGATGTGTTTTAAATTCATCCACATGATTTAACGTAGCTGGAATTCATACACTTTTACTGCTGTGTAGACTTCCAGTATATAATTATCACAGTGTGTTCGTTTTACTGATGATAAACCTTTTAATTTCTTGATAATTAACAAATCGTACTTTTATCATTCCTGTGACTATGTCCCAGTGCCTGCGTGACCTGAGCGTCCAGAGGGGATTGCTGGGTCAGAGATGGGTGCAGCTCAGCTTTACTCTGTGACAGTTTTTCAGTTTCATTTTTCCAAGTTACACTCTCACCCACAGAGTGGAAATGTTCTGTTTTCCCAGTCAGGTGGATGTGAAATGGCATTATAGTTCTTTAAATTGAGATGTAATTCACATAACAGAAAGTACACCATTTAAAGTATACAATTCAGTGGTTTTTACTATGTTTACAAGGCTTTGTAGTTATCACCACTAATTCTAATACATTTTTATCACCCCCAAAAGAAACCCTCTATGCATTAGCAGTCATGCCCTGTCCCCCCATTCCTCCTAGCAACTGGCAACCACCAATCTGCTTTCTGTCACTATGAATTTGTCTGTTCTGGACATTGCCTATCAGTGAACTCAAACAATATATGGCCTTTGTTACTGACTTCTTAGCATAATGTTCCCAAGGTCCATCCATGCCGTAGCGTGTATTAATGCTCCATCCCTCCCTGATGCGACTGAATGGATATACCACATTTTGTATATCTGTTCATTAGTTGGTAGGCATTTGGGTTGTTTCCACTTTTTGGCTCTTATGAAAGAAGCTGCAGTGAACATTCTTGTACATGTTTTTATATGATCGTAAGTGTTTGATCCTGTTGGATATACGTCTAGGAGTATATGTTGGGTCTTATGGTAACTGTATGTTTACATTTTGAGGAACTTCCAAACTGTTTTCCAAAACGGGCTTACCATTTTATAATCCTGTCAGCAGTGTATGAGGGCTCCAGTTCCTCCACCTCCTTCTCAGCACTTGTCATCGTCCATCTTTTTATCATAGCCACTCTAGTGGATGTGAGGTGGCATTTCACTGTGGCTTTGATTTGTGTTTCCCTAATGACTGATGATGTCAAGCGTCTTTTCATGTGCTTATTGGCCATTTGTATATTGTGCTTGGAGAAATGTGTATACAGATCCTTTGCCCATTTTTAAAGTGGGTTATTTGTCTTAGGAGTTAGAAGAGTATGTTGAGTATACTTGAAAACAAAAACACTGTATGCATGTTCTGTAATTCAGAATTTTTTCTCCAATTCGGAAATCTTTATGATTGTCCAAATTCCTCAGACTATGGTATATTCCGCACACATAATTTGGCTGTATAAACAATACTTTTGCCAGTTTCTTTCAGTTGTAAGTATTGCTACCTAGAATTTCACATCATTTTTTTAAAGGCATTTTAATATTAGTTCTAAGGTATGTAAAATCAAATATAAGCAAAGAGGCAGTTTTTGTTTTGTTTTATGACTTGGGCCCCGTGGTCCCAACACAGGGGTCTGTGACTGGGGTTTTGTTTCTGTTGGATTTGGTTCTTATTTGGTACAACCCATCTCCTGCAGATGTGATCCCCTCTGCTTGCCCTCAGCCAGCCCTTTATCTTCAGCCCCGCAGCCTAGTCATACTGGCAGCCTAGCAGGGTCTGAATAAAGGGCTTACTCAATAAATCACCAGGACTTCATTTTAGCTTATTCTCTGTGAAAAGGCTCAGGGTGATTAGGCAGGCTCTCTGGTTTTGTTCTCTTCGTGACTTTGTTTGCAGACTAGGATACACTTTCTAGCTAATTCAAAAGAAGAAACGTGTGCCTTTATTGTGCAGAGGGACAGAATGGCTCTTGAGTAAGATTGTGAGAACCATTGTGTGGATCCTATGATAATGTGAAAGAAATGTAGTCTTTTCAAAACCATTGTAAAAAGAAAATTTAATGTGTTAACGTTCAAAAACAAGTAAATAGCTGTGGTCTGACAGAGTTTCCACATAGACTGGTTAATATGCATTGCAGGATTCTGGCTTTAAGTTCATCTTGTTACAGACTTGTTCATATTTAATGTATTGAAAGTCTCCTATTCCTCTTAGAATTGAAGTTCTCTTTTCCACAGCTGCCACAGTCAGCCTGTGAAGAAAAAGGTTCACAAGGCCATTCTAAAATTAATGTGGTCATTTAGTTTACTTTTTTCCTACATGGAAAGCCTCTCACTTGGTCAGACCAGTGCCAGGACAGCAGAGTACACATTGTTTCATTTTTTGCACAATCATTACAAAACTATTTTTGTTAAATGTAATAAAAGCTAATTTTGGCAAATTACATTTTTGAATATCTATTTTGCCTTATAAGGCAAATCAAAGAATTTATTTATAGGAATGTATTTCTAATGTGCGTACCACCTCTTTCATAAATTCATTGTTGAAAGACCCTCTACTCATTGAATAACATTCAGATCTGATCTGTTCTAGCCCCTGCCTACTTTGAGCTAACATTCTAGATAAGGAGACATTATTAAACAATAAGAATTGATCAAGGTGGTGGGAGAAATATGGCACATGCAGGGAAATAAGACTGCAGAGATGCACCCAGATGATTCTATGCAGAATAAAAGTTATCCCTGTCTCACCCTCATTAAAAACGAGGCAGCTTATGGCCTTTTAAAAGAAGGGCTAGTTTGTGTTGTAAAGCAGACTACTAGGGAAGAGCTTTGAAGGGTAAGAGCCCCGAGTTCACCAGGGGGCCCTTGCAAAGATGGTGCGGGGCTGGGGGAGGTTGGGCAAAAATGAGTGTGTCCTCCTCGCCGGAGATACTTCTGGTTTGACTTTCTCTCTGCCCAGTCCTCGGGGTGGCCATCAGCGCCGCAGTCAGCATCTTTGTGGTGAGGAGAGCAGATGGCCAGGGGCCGCACAGCAATCGCTGGCCTCAGTGAGCTGCCCTCCAGAGGTCTTATTTAAGAAAAAACAATGAGAGCCTGTGACTGGTTGAATTTGAATTCTTTTTTTGTGGTACTCTGCCTTCCTGTATTTTTCCTGCTCTTGTTTGATGTAATTTCTTTTTTCCAAGCCAGAGGAACCCGGGTTCTTCCTAGGGCAGGGGACTTGGTTGTCCAGCTGTGATTTAGAACAGGCTCATCCCCCAGCCCAGACCACACGGACCCTACATGTTCTGTTTCTGTTCTTTCCTGTAGATATCTCCACAGGACCTTCCTGGTTAAATCAGGGACTACTTTTGAACTCTGCCCAATCAGTTTCTAATTTAGAGCTGACCACTGGTGCCATCTTGTCCCAATCAAGGTATGTATTTTTGCAAGGTTAGAAAGGCAGGCCACGAAGCCGTGGCCTCCCTGGATGGGGAGCCAGCATGTGCTGGCACAGGTCCTGAGCAGCCTTTGGCAGAGCTCGCTGGGGCCCCCTCCTTTCCCATGTCTATTTTACAAAGCTGTTTAAAACATATGCCCCATTAATGAGCTTGTGTGCTTCATTGTTTGCTAGCGTAAACCAGGGGTTATGCTTGGATGCTGAAGTGGCCTTAGCAACTGGGCAGTTCCTCGCCCCAAACAGTCACCAGTCCAGCAGTGCGGCCTCTCACTGCTCGGAGTCCCGAGGCGAGACCCCCTGTTCATTCAACGACGAAGACGAGGAAGATGAGGAGGAGGATTCCTCCTCCCCAGAATAAAGACAGGAGGAAACCCACGTTTTAATATTTGATGCTCATGTGTGTTTTTAGTGTGAGCTCTTGTTTTTTGAAATGATTACTTCAGTCTTTGACTTTGTTTGCACTGTGTGTTCAGTGAAAACTAGGGAAACACAGTTAGCAAAGTACAGGAAGGCTGAGATGATTGAGGTGAAAGTTGCCATAGTGGGAATGAACTCTGAGCAACACAGCAATAGACCACATCGCAAACAAAGTGTGTTTTCTGAGGTGATAGAGGGGACAGTCCCTGAGAATTGGCAGCATGAATGAAGTGCGTTGATATTCCGTGAGGTGGGATCTGTGTGGTCCCCCACACTCTTGCAACCCTCCTTAGAATTGAGATTGCTACAATCAACAGGCCTTGAAGATCATGTTTCTCTTCCTTGCCTGGCTGCCTTTTACAAGGCAGAAACATAAAAATTCCCAGTGGGGGTGAGCTGTACAGTGAGGGGTGTAGGTGGCAGTCCTTGTGGCCCAAGGAGCAGGCTGAACTGCTGAACGAATCAAAAGTCTAGTCGAGGTGCTTTATGCATCAGCTGCCTTAGAGAGCTTCTAGAAAGGAGCGAGCGCTAATTCTTAAGTACTTAAGTGACATTTAGAATAATTTATAGTAAAACTGAAATGATCATTATTAGCCAATGCATTGGTGCATAGAATTTTCTAGGGCTACTTCTGGAAGCCAGAATAGAATAGCATTTCCATGTGCATTAAATACTTTGCCAGCACTGCCTTCTGCCAGCGTTCTGATCTGGAGTTTTACAGAGAAGGAAAATGTACCTATAGTTTTAATCAAAGCTATGCATTTCATATGGCTTTCTCATTTGAAACAAAACGAAGAAACAAACTCCTGTGACTGAATTGCTTGCTTAGTTTCCTGCAGTAATTGTATGATTTCACCCAGTGTGCAATTTGTGAAGAATGAACCAAATGTCATTACTTTTGTCTTAAAAGTCTATTTCAAGAATATGAACAACGTTTCCTGTACATGTCAACTTTTTTACCTTTTCATTAATCAAAATGACCTTACAGGGTTTATTCCTAGGTAAATTACATTTTAGACTAACCCAATACTCAATGTTTCACAGACACACCAAAAATGTTGGCCACGCCAAATGATTGGATTTGTAATGGTGTAGTCAGTACACAGTATGTTACCTCACAGCCAAAGATGCCGCTAGGAGTCCTGCACTGGTGTGCCCACAGTTCCTGCGCCCCTGCGTCACTGTGGCCAAACCCCGACTGGTTCACGTGCAGGCCTTGAGAGGGAGCAGGTAACAATGGGAAGTTAAATCTTCAGGCCCAGTAGTGCACTTGGCCCAAGTCAGGGCTTCTCTAAACCCCCTGGGGAAGTGTAGGTGCCATTTGCTGCCTTTCTAAAGCTCTGCCACTGTGCTGACAATGAGTTAGAGGGCAAATGTTTGGCTAACCCAAAATTTTTATTAAGGCCATAAAAATGAATACACAAAAACAACCCTAAGTTCCTTCGAGAAGAAACTCATTTTCTCAGAAATTAAACTAGTGCAGACTCAGAGTGCTCAAGAGGGCAGAGAGATAAGAGGCCATTTAGAGAGCCCTGTCCCAGCTGGAGTCCCGGGGCACACCTCTTAGGACGGGCGGGTGGGCGGGGCTGACAGGCCTCTCGGGGCATTTCTGAGCATATCATCAGCTGCACAGTCAGGTAAAACTGGGTTTCCTGCCACATTGGCCTTTAACATGCTATCTCCTTGACAAACCCCAACCTTTCGCATCCCTGTACTTGATGGGGGCCCAGCAGGGACCTGGAGAGGCCAAGGGCCACAGCTGGCTTTGTAGTCCTCAGAATATTGTACTACATGTCTCAAGGCCTGTACATCAACATTCATGACAACTGTTTTTATCATAACCACTCCTCTACCAAGTAGCAGAATCCTTGCTGGAGTTCTTGGGAAACTGCTGTCTTCTCCCTCTCTCTGCTGCTATAGTGCTTTGATAAAATATGGGTTAAAAAAAAGGCAACCAAAGACTCTTAGCATTATTGGTAGCCCATCCTTGACCATCCCAGCCGGAGGTACGTGATGTTTGATGGGACATGGCCTCTCTGTTCCTTAGTAATGTATTTGGGTTACTGCGGGGGACATTAGTGGAGGCACCCTGTGGTCGCCAGGACATGTCATTAGTGTGAAGCCTTACCTGAGCAAAAAGGTGGAGATGAAAGATGAACTCTATTATTCTTCTGTATCGCCCCTAAACAG
This sequence comes from Smutsia gigantea, assembly GCA_032199065.1. NCBI lineage: Eukaryota > Metazoa > Chordata > Mammalia > Pholidota > Manidae > Smutsia > Smutsia gigantea. The sequence goes on along the minus strand of JAVSCE010001296.1, from coordinate 98,224 downwards.
ATTCCCTTGGGTCTAAAGGCCAGCACGCAGCCCCAACTCCGTGTAGAAATCACTTTGAATAAATGTTAAGAAATTGTGGTTACTTGAACGTGTGTGTGCACACACGGCCACTCCTCCCAGAGGATGCTGGTCATGCATGGCTTTTTGGGGAGTTAAGAGGCATTTCCCCCACTGGAGGTTCAGTTTAGCTGTTCCTCTTTCAAGTGCATAATGTCACCCAGTAAATAGCAGCCGTGTTTAGCGCTTGCGCAGGTGGCACCAGGCCTGCCATCCTTGACCCTCGTGTGGGAAGGGCAGCGCTTAAGGCCCTAGGCACCGGCCCGGCCTTGCCCTCCCCCTTCCGCACTGTGACTCTGCCTCAGTCACTTCGTCTTTCCACGCAGTGACCAGGGGATGAAAGCACCCTCAGCAAGTGTTGGTATAAACTGTGCCTTACGGTCCTGGGGACCTTGGAAGGGGCGAAGAACAGGTGCTGACACTGTGGCCCTTACCCCGCAGTGCCCACTGCCTAGACTGCTTTACAGTGGGCCACATTCAGTCTCATTCTTTATAGACATAGTAGAGAGAAAATTGGATGTAGTTTCTGTGTTACCAGGATGAAAGAGGATTAAGTCCCCGTATTATCAGTGTGTATGTTGTAACCATACTCTGTCATACTTGAAAAATAATGCCAGGATCATTCCTCAAACACAAATTAGCCCCATCACGTCATTCAAATGGAGATATTTCACCAAGAAGCAGCTTGGTTGAGGCACACAGTACTTGAACTTAGCTGTTGGCTAAGCCAGACTCTTTTTTGGCTCCCTGGGCTGTAGAGACAGCAGAGGTGCTCCAGTGTAGACACAGTGCTGGCCCTTGGGACGGTCAGAACCTAGTGGTGGGTGTCGGGGCAGGGTTAGCAAAGGAAGGGAACCGCCTCAGCTGTTTGGAAGAGAGAGGCCTGCTGAGCCTTGTCGGTGATTCAGTTAGGGAAGAGTCCCTGCCCAGCATATCTGTGAGGCCGACCTTGAAACTATCCTGCCTGAGAAGTGAGTATAAGGTGGGGGCTGGACAGTGAAGGTAAAGATTTAAGCCTCCATTAAGCATTTGAGTGAATACAGAACAGAATCAGTGCTAAAGGGAAATGAGAGGGTAGTGGGACAATGGGGAAAAGACCACTTTGGCTGGGGATGACCAGGGATGGTCCCCCTGAGGATGTGCCATTTGTCTTGAATCAGAGAACTGAAAGATGTCCTCCCTAACGACACCACTCTGTCCCACAACACATGCATGAAACCTCTGCTAAATCCCAAAGGCTGCACTGTTCCAGTTTTAAGCATGTTTTGGAACTGTTAAGGAAATTGTTGGATACATAAAGATCTTTTATATTAAATACAGAAAAGGTAATCGTTTATTCTGCATGTGGTCTGACTTTAGTGAAGCTAAAGATTACCTAAGGACCGTTTTTCCAAATAGGTTCCCCATTTCCATGCACTCAAAGCAGTGGCCCCCAGGGGCTGGTGGTCATTAAATATGTATTTGGCAAAGAGCCACAGTGTGGGTTCGGGGCCCACACCATGCCATTTGAGAAACTCAGAAATGTGCCTCCCTGCCGTCTTACTCACAGTCGATACAATGTTCAGTTAACTTTCACTCAAGCCGGACCCTATCACTCAAAGGGAAAGTCTGATCCTTGCTTGAGATACTGCCTTTTTAAAAAAAATGTAAGCTAAATTCCCACATGATTTGTAACATTCCTCAGGAATTAGTCCCTTTGTAAAGTTATGCTCACATAACTTCTGGTGTCCAATTTTCACATGTCTACACTGTCTGAAAAAAAATAAGGGACATAAGACTTCAGTTATGTCCTGGGAATCCCTGGCAAGTCTAGAAGCTTGAACGGTAGCAGATAGATGCCCATTCAGCACGGTCCTGAGACAGGAAAGTCTGTCATTTATTACGTGTTCTCCGTGCAGCTCTCTCAGGCAAGGTGAGCCCTTCTGTCATTCCTGGCCTTTGCTGTACAGCCTGCAGAGTCCAGTGCTGTGTTGCCCCCTTGCTATTCCAGCAGATGGAACTTCATGCCGCCTGCTTGTAAGTGCACTGGAAGCCAGTGTAGCTCAGAAGTAGGGCAGGACTCACCCCCTCTCCACCAATGGCCTCAGGGTGGGAGAGACCATCTCTTCCACCCCACTCATTTAGAAACCCAACGAGCCGAGAGATTGATTTGTATCTCTGCCTGTCTGGCAGTGTCTGCGTCACAACCCAGGATTCCTTCCTCCTATGAGGGCCACGTTGCTCTTGAAAACCACCCTCTCACCACTGTCCTTCAGATGCCTTTGGATGAGCGTCAGTCCACTGTCACACCAAGTGCTAACGGGCCACAGCAAAAGTGGGACTCTACTCCCCAGTCCTCGCGTGAGACCGTGGTGCCAGCTTCAGGCCTCAGCTCAAAGTCCCCAGGCTTAGGCAGTCACACCAGGGGATAAACTCATTCCTCCTTGGACAGACTCATGCCGTCGGCCACAGGCGGGGGCGTGGGAGGTTGTTACCAGCTCCCCTTCTGTGCACCACACCGGCTGGTTTCTGTTCATGTCTGTCTCAACAAGGTCAGTTCCGCAGATCATGTTTGGGTTTTAAAACCCACCTCTTTGCCATTTCAAGCTCACCATTTTGTCACCCACCCTGCATCACGAACATGCCAGGCACCACCTGTGAACAGATGGCTTGCTGATTTATTTTGCTTGTTCGATACCAGGGTCAAGATTTTTTCGTACTGAAAAGTCTCTGAGGACCCAGTCACTTTCTGCTAAAGACTTCTCTGAGCATGTCGCCGTTGTTTTCCCAGTAGTACCATGACAGAGTCGGCCTCTCGATGTCCTGAAAAATGGAACTGCCAGGTAGCCAAGTGCAGGTGGCTCAGGAGCCTGAGCTCTGAGCCCACGCTTCTGTGAGCTCCTCCAGGGATTCACTTACCACCACCGCACTTCAGATCAAAGAGATAAAGGCTGTGAGCCCAAATCACATTTGTTCACCTTTTCATTTGGAGATGCTGTTAGGCTTTATTTACAAAAAATACAATTCTTATTTCTGCATGAAGGAAACAGTGGTGCCACATGCTTTATGCAGTTTAAACGAGAAATAAGGGGAAAATGCAAACACCACACATGACTTGCCTAATGTAGACTATTAGACTGAAGTACCTAACCTAAAATGATGTACTATTTTGTAGCATCTCAAACTTTGTAAATAGATGCCATTATTTTTATATGGAAATTTTATAGAAGAGCTATTTCTGTACACCTTATTCCTGGATTTTCTGAAACTGCTTCCCATAGGTAACGGACAAGCCCTAAGCAGCATTCCTGTAAGGATGGTTCAAGAACCACCTGCAGTAGAATTGACAGGTAGGGGTTCAATTTTTGCATCTCTAGGACCCACACCAGACCCTGAGAAACTGGTAGTGGGGCCTAGGAAGCTGTATTTTTAATAAGCTGAGTGATGGTTTGTGTCCATTAAAGTGTGAATATCTCTGTCCATCCTGTAAAAGAAGGAAAGAGAGAAAAAGCATCTGAAATGAGTCTTAAGTTGTGCTTGAGAAAACAATGTATCAGACTGTTCTGTAATTTGAGTGAGATGTACTATAGAAAAAAATAAATAATTTAAAATAGTATTGGTGCCTCGTTATTAGCGGCTGATGGGGGTCAGTGAGTACCGTGGTGCATCGCTGACTCCCCTGAGGCCATGCCCACAAGCAGCCAGTGGGGGACAAGAGCCCAGCCTGCTCGCCCCAGCCCAGGGTGTCTGAGGGCCCACCCCCGTGGAAGTGGCCCCCGGCGACTGCATCATAGCTCAGCTGCCCCTCCCTGTGCCACCTCCTGCTTCCCTCTCAGCAGTGTTCCCGAGGACGCGCTCTGGCACAAGCACACCACGTCCCTGCTCCACACGGTGTGTGTCAGGTGTGAAGAAGGGTCTGTTTAGAGACCATGACTTCACATCTTTTTGCACTCACCATTTACCCAGCCTAGAACTGTTCCTGCCTGCTCCACACACCTTGCAGGCCTGGCCTGACCACTGCGTGGCCAACAGCCACTCCTGTCCACTACCACCATCCTTCCCGGCACCTGGCCTGGGGGTGACCCTCCCACTGAATGGCCACATGTGGGAGTTCATCTTTAGAAGGAAATAGCATAAAGGTCTTTACAGCCCAGAAGTGATTGATCTATAGGTTTTAGGTGAGATACTTTCTTCATCTCCCCTTTATGTGAAAGCAAACCATCAGAGGGAACTACGGCAATGAGCCCAGAACACTGCTCCCACGCCTCACATGGACTTTCACAGCAGCCCCTCAGCACCTGCTCAGGCCACGTCTACCTGCCTCGGGCAGGTGGCAGCCCTTGACCCTGCCTCCTGTGCTCCAACTAGGTGAGCAGGGCAGGCACCAGGGCAGTCAAGGTGCAGAAGGGTTGGGAGCAACTGGGGGTCACAGAATGGGGCCAGGTCTCGAAGAGATGCCAGGACATGGCTAAGGAAGCACTCAGCGTTACTGCCAGGAAGGAAGGCATCATCCCATGGAAGACCGTGGGATTCAGCAGACCGCGTGGGTGGCAGTGGTGCCGTGGCCTGTCCGGCGCTGGAGTGGAGAGCAGTGCCCACTCCCTCAGCTGCATGGTCTCCTGCGTGGTAAGCCTGAGCTGGCCTTGTGTCCTCCGTGCTCCTTCCATCCTGAGTAGCCACTTCTTGCCGCCATTTGGGTCATGTGTCCGAGGACCCGTGGAGTGATCCCCGGGTAATTTGGCCACAGAAAGTGCTTGTGCTCTTGGGGCCACGTGGAGGGTGTGGAGCCTGACCGTCGGGAGTGTCGCTGTAGCCATCCACGCGGCCACCAGGCGCCATGCCGGCCAGAGAAGAGGTGCAGAGCCTGAGCTGTTCACTTACACACCCAGCTTCACAGACAACCCTCCTGACAGCTTGCCTTCCTCAGTCGCTACTCCCCAAAGCCATTTTTCCCCACTCCTTCACACAGAGGAACTGCTCCTGGGGTCCCACACCTCCTCCATTTATCTTCTTTGAGCGCTGGCTCCTCCTCCTCGTGCTCTCGCTGTAGGACATCCCCAGCCTTCCCGCTGTTTTGCCTGCGAGGGGGCTCTGTCTGTCTTAACGTGGGTGACTGCCAGACGCCTGGGAGCTTTCCCACCTCTGCTGGCTTGCCCTGCCTCCTGAGAGGCCTTTCCAGCTTCTTGCTGAAACTTGCTTCCAGGAAACTTAGTCTCCGAGTGGCAAAGGCAGGCTTGTGCCAGGGTGGGTCAAACCAACCCCATTTAACACAGAGTAGAATTTATCATTCCCACTTTCTCACGTTCATGCAAATCACTTTGGTATTTTTGCCTCTGGGGCACAGGGACCATCATCCCCTTGCTCAGGGGTCCTAAGGTACTTTGACACCCAATGTACTAATAAGTACAGATTTGTTTTCTTCTTCACGCCCCCAGCATTTTACCATGGCTCCCGAAGTCAGAACTCAATTAGAAATTGTGAGAGGATGGTGCTCTAAAGCCCCGAATGATGGTCTTTTAAGGTGCCATCTCCAGGAGAATTATTTACAGGTTGTGCTTACAAAGAGACTTTTTAAACTTCCAGAGAGCAAATACTTGTATTGGATCTTCAGTCTGAATGCAACAAGTGCTTTCGTAGGTGGAGTAACTAGGTGGTGTCTGCTTCCTGATGGTCACTGGGGTAGGGACAGGCCTCTGTGCCAGCAGAGCAGTGGTGGGCTACTCTGCGTGGAGGGCTCCAGCCCATCCTACAGCCATCTAAAGGATGAATAGTTTCCGTAAGTTTGATAAAAACTTAGTTTTTAAGTCAATATTAATAAAGATGGGAACAAAATTAAGATTTTTATTTCAAAAAAATACTTTGGAAATTCTTTTTAAGAAAAAAATCCAAACATGAACCTAGCACACCCTCTTCAAAGTCAGATTAAGGCATGCAAAAAATAGCATGTAAAAAAAAGATCATCCAACCACATTTCTTACAAGGGGTTAGTCTCCTCCCATTCCACCCTCCCTGGCAAGCCGGCCAGAGCTTGAGGGGCTGCCTGCTGCTGGCCTGCGGCTTTGACACAGGCCTTGCCAGTGGGGGGAGAGGCAAGCAGCTTAGAGTCCCAGGGCCCTGGCGGCCTCAGCTGGATTCCTGCATGTGTAAGAGGCTGCCTTGTGAGTGACAAGCGCTTAGTAACAGGACACAGTGCTTGTTAAGGGGCAATACCGGCTCCAGGGCTTCCAGAGATAGTTTCTCAAAACACATTGCTAAACCCTCTCAGTTAAGGCTCACTGTTGCAAGGGCAGCCATTTCCCCCTGGCTGCACCTGGGAACGGGAAAACCTGTCTACACATTGATTGTGCAAGCTAAGGACAGGCCTGGCCCAAGAAATACGCTTACTGAGGAGAGGGCTGCCCCCCATCTGAATCTCTTCTGAAAGGTTTCTCAGAGCCTGGAGGTTGAAGCAGGGGCAAGTGCCTGCAGGGACAGGCTGGGGCCACTCCCAGTCATCAGGACAAAGGACAGACACACACGCAGATGGCAGAAATAGCCTGGGAGAGAAATTCCACAGGCAGAATAGGCAGAGAAATGAAAGACGGCAAGACCCATTTATCATGGCAATGGCTTCCTTCCCCAGGCACTGCAGGAGGGGTCCCCCAGCGGGAGCTGATGGACAGGAGCACCATCTCCTGTGTGTCGCTGGTTTGGTTTCGCTTTTCTTTGTTGAATGCAACAACAGACAAAGATACCAATCGTTGCACTAGGGGTCCCTGACTGAGGAAGAGTCCTGCAGGTGTAAGTTAAAAGATTGACAAGCCAGGCCCTGAGCACCACGAGACAGGAACTGTGGGTTTAGACAGAGTAGGGTGAGGGCCTCCGGAAAACGACCCCTACCAAGACTCCATGGTAAACAATCAAGCAAAGCCAGAGTCACATTAATTTTGTAAAGTAAAATATCAAACTAGGAATATAAGCATTCTTCAGTGAGATTAGTTAAAGCTAAAAAGCCAGGAGTAACTTGGCCTGGAATGTTTGAATATCCCCAGACAAGAAAATGAGGTCAGCATAGCCCATGTCTTCATTGTGTCAATTAAATCATGCTATTGTAAAATTTACTTTAGCCTGCTAAAAGGCCCAACTTATTTTCTTTAATGTTACCCAGATGCTGCTTTTTCCTCCTCCAGCACCTAATCAAGTAATTTCCAACCTGGGCAATTAATATGGCAAGCGAGCCCAGTCACAAACAACATAATGAAAACAGAAAAACATCTTAAAGATGAGATTGCATTTAAAAACCCAAGAAGTCAAAAAATAGGTTTCTTAACATAACAGACAATAACTCAGCCCACCTTGGGAGCAGGATATGCAGTCTTGATTGATACGCACCGAGACCAAGAAGCTGCTATTCTGGGAAAGAATCAAAGCAGTAAATTTCTTGTATTAACACTGAAAAATAATCCAGAAGACTGATAAGAAACTTAGTGTTTCTTCAAAGACAAGCATTTGGGGACCATTTAGTGGGTCTGCATCCTTAGCCCTTTGTATCTCATCCGCCTATAAACCCCCCGGACAATGCACCACCACAGGTTCTCTTGTCATCTCCTGGCATAAGCCAGGAGCTCTTCCCTCTTAATTTATCCCTAAATAAAAGCCTCTCACTTGCTCTCCTACCTTGAGTATTTGCGGAGTTCATTCTTGGACTCCGTGAACAAGAACCTCAGCATCAATCAGACTCATTTGAAGACCTTGGAGGGGCTGCCATTTGAGAAACCTTGACATTTCTTAACATATGTTGGTATGTGTCCAAATCCCATAAAATAATTCCTCTAGAGATTCAAGATGGCAGCGTGAGAGGTGAGCCAGAGAACTCCTCCCAAAACCACATATAATATGAAAATACAGTTAATAAAACTAATACTAAAGGAACAGGAAAGAAGGCTGCACCAGACTGCATACACCTGGAGAACAGAACAGACCTCATAAAACAGGGTAACATACAAAAGCCATGATCCTGCAGAACACAAGCGCTGCCCCCACCACAGCTCACTGGCAAGAGGAAGAGAAACGGAGAGGGGAGGGGGTGGAAGCCTCGGACTGCTGAAAACCCAGCCCTGGAGATCTGCTTTGGGAGCAAAAACCTACAATGCGTGGTGCTCTGGAGATCAGTGGGGTTGGAAAGCTAACACAGGAGGAATACTTAGAGAAAATGAGATTCCAGCCATTTGTGGAGGACAGAGATCCACATCTGCTGCTCTGGGAAAAAGGAAAGGTGGGCTGTCTGAGAAGCTTCCTAGCAGCAAGAGGGCTGCAGAAGGGGCGGGGTTTGAACAGAGCTTGATGCACGGGAGAAGGGATAGGTGGACAAGGTTGTCTGGGTGTGCTCTGCCCAACAGGTTGGGAACTTTCAGGAGCTTCAGGTGCTCCATCCTGCTGGCTGGCTACTCAGCTCCGAGGCACCCCACTGTGATAGGCAGTCTGTTACGCTTTCCTCCTGGCCTGCTGGCACCGGCTTGCAAACCTGCAGTCCCTGCTTTGGGGACAGGACAGTCAGAGGGAGGCCCCACTTATGGCAGCTACACACACAAAAGCACAGAGGGTTACACCTGTGTGCATGGCCCACTGGTTCTGACAGTGGAGACAGGCACTGCATCCGGGAAGCAGGAAACAGCTCTTTCCAACCCCAAGGCACAAGCGCCATTCCAATGCGACCCCCTACATCACTCCAGGAGCTGAGCAGCTCCAGAAACTAGAGCTTCTGGGCACTAGAGGGCGCCACACAAAAATATGAAACATCAAAGAAACCTGGTTCAAACAAAAATCTCACAAACACCAGAAAAAGGGCCTAATAAAACTGAACTCATCAATCTTCCTGAAAGAGAGTTCAAAATAAAAATCATAAACATGCTTATGGAGGTACAGGAAAATATTCAAGAACTCAGGGACGAATTTAAGATAGAGATTCAATCATTAAGATATTCCATATCTGAAATGAAACATACAATGGAGGGGTTTAAAAGCAGATTAGATGTTGTAGAAGATAGAAGCTGAGGCACAGAGGGAAAAAAGGATCTCTAAGAATGAAAGAATATTGAGAGAACTGTGTGATCAATTCAAACGGAACAATATTCACATTATAGGGGTACCAGAGGAAGAAGAGCGAGAAAAAGGGATAGAAAGTGTCATTGAGGAGGTAATTGCTTAAAACTTCCCAAATCTGGGGAAGGAGATAGTCTCTCAGACCATGGAGGTGCACAGATTTCCCAACACAAGGAACCCAAGGAGGACAACACCAAGACATATAATAATTAAAATGGCAAAGATCAAGGATAAAGATAGACTTTTAAAAGCAGCTAGAGAGAGAAAAAAGATGACATACAAAGGAAAACCCATCATCACACTATCATCCGACTTCTCAACAGAAACCTTACAGGCCAGAAGGGAGTGGCATGATATATTTCTTGCAATGAAGCAGAAGGGCCTCGAACTGAGAATACTCTACCTGGAAAAATTATCAGTTGAATTTGAAGGAAGGATTAAAAATTTTTCAGATAAGCAAAAACAGACAATTTACCTCCCACAGACCACCTCTACAGTGCATTTTGGAGAGACTGCTACAGATGGAAGTATTCCTAAGGCTAAATAGCTGCCACCAGGGGAAATAAAACCACAGCAAAGAAAGTAGAACAATCAATTACTAAGCAGATGCAAAATCAAATCAACTACCCCAAAAAGTCAATCAAGGGATAGACAAAGAGTACAGAAAATGATACCTAATATATAAAGAAATGGAGGAGGAAGACAAAGGGGAAAAAATAAAAAAAGAACCTTTAGGTTGTGTTTCTAATAGCATACGGAGTGAGGTAAATTAGACTGTTAGATAGTAAGGGAATTACCCTTGAACCTTTGGTAACAACGAATCTAAAGCCTGCAATGGCAATAAGTACATACCTATCGATAATCACCCTAAATATAAATAGTCTGAATGCACCAAAAGACAGAGAGTCACTGAATGGATAAAAAAAAAAGACCCGTCTATATGCTTCCTACAAGAGACTCACTTCAAACCCAAAGACATACACAGGCTGAAAGTAAAGGAATGTAAAAAGATATTTCATGCAACTAATAGGGAGAAAAACGCAGGAGTTGCAGTACTTGTATGAGACAAAACAGAGTTCAAACCAAAGAAAGTAACAAGAGACAAGGACATTACATAATGATAAAGGGGTCAGTCCAACAAGAGGACATAACTATTATAAATATCTATGAACCCAACACACAATCACTTACATATGTGAAACAAATACTAACAGAATTAAAGGGGGAAATAGAATGCAATGCATTCATTTTGGGAGACTTCAACACACCATTCACTCCAAAGGACAGATCAACCAGACAGAAAATAAATAAAGAGACAGAGGCACTGAGCAACATATTACAACAGATGGACCTAACGGACATCTACAGAACACTCCATCCAAGAGCAACAGGATACACATTCTTCTCAAGTGCACATGGAACATTTTCAAGAATATATACTAGGCCACAAAAAGAGCCTCAGTAAATTCAAAAAGAGTGAAATTGTACCAACCAGCTTCTCAGATCACAAAGGTATGAAATTAGAAATAAATTACACAAAGAAAATGAAAAAGCCCACAAACACATGGAGGCTTATTAACATGCTCCTAAATAATCAATGGATCAATCACCAAAAAGCAATATATGGAGAAAAATGACAACAATAATTCAACACTTCAAAATCTGTGGGATGCAGCAAAGGCCGTACTAAGAGGGAACTATATTTCAATACAGGCCCATCTCAGGAAAGAAGAGAAATCCCACAGAAAAGTCTAAATTCACAATTAATGAAACTATAAAAAGAACAAATGAGGCCCAAAGTCAGTAGAAGGAGGGACATAATAAAGATTAGAGCAGAAATAAATAAAAATGAGATGAATAAAACAATAGAATCAATAAAAACAAGAACTGTTTCTTCGAGAGAGTAAACAAAATAAACACTTAGCCAGACTTAGCAAAAAAAGAGAGTTTACACACATAAACAGAATCAGAAATGAGAAAGGAAAAATCATGATGAACACCACAGGAATACAAAGAATTATGAGAGAATATTATGAAAAATTATATGCTAACATAAGAACAAAGCAAAAGCTGAAGAAGCAAAAGAGCAGACTCGCAGAATCCAAGAACGGACTAACAGTTGCCAAAGGGAAAGGGACTGGGGGTGGGAGTTGGGAAGGGAGTGAGAAGGGGAATAAGGGGCATTATGATTAGCACATATAACATGGGGAAGCCTGCAGATGGCAGTATAGCACAGAAAAGACAGGTAGTGGTTCTACAGCATCTTACTACGCTGATGGAGAGTGACTGTAATGGGGTATGTGGTGGGGATTTGATAATGGGGGGAATCTAGTAACCACAATGTTGCTCACATAATTGTATATTAATGACACCAAAAGAAAAAAAAAGAAATATTATATGCTAACCAACTGGACAACGTAGAAGAAATGGACAACTTTCTCGAAAAATACAACTTTCCAAGGCTGACCCAGGAAGAAACAGAAAATCTGAATAGACCAATTACCAGCAAGGAAATAGAACTGGTAATCAAAAATCTACCTAAGAATAAAACAACTGGACCAGATGGTTTCACTGCTGAATTTTATCAAACATTTAGTGAAGACCTAATACCCATACTCCTTAAAGTTTCCCAAAATGTAGAAGAGGAGGGAATACTCCCAGACTCCTTGTATGAGGCCAGCATCACTCTTATACCAAAATTAGGCAAAGACACCACAAAAAAAGAAAAATACAGACCAATATCCCTGATGAACATAGATGCAAAAATACTCAACAAAATATTAGCAAATCAAATTCAATAATACATCAAAAAGAAAATCCATCATGATCAAGTAGGATTTATTCCAGGGATGCAAGGATGGTACAACATTCGAAAATCCATCAACATCATCCACCACATCAACGAAAAGGACAAAAACCACCTGATCATCTCCATATATGCCTAAAAATCATATGACAAAATTCATTATCCATTCATGATAAAAACTCAACAGAATAGGTATAGAGGAGAAGTACCTTAACATAATAAAGGCCATATATGACAATCCCACTGCCAACATTATACTTAGCAGCAAGAAGCTGAAGCTTTTCCTTAAAGATCGGGAACAAGACAAGGATGCCCCCTCTTCCCACTTTTATTCAACATAGTTCCAGAGGTCCTAGCCATGGCAATCAGACAACACAAAGAAATAAAAGGCATCCAGATTGGTAAGGAAGAAGTTAACTGTCCCTGTTTGCAGATGCCATGATATTGTACATAAAAAACCCTGAAGAATCCACTCCAAAACTACTAGATCTAATATCTGAATTCAGCAAAGTTGCAGGATACAACATTAATACACAGAAATCTGTTGTATTCCTATACAGTAATGATGACCTAGCAGAAAGAGAAATCAGGAAAACAATTCCATTCACAATTGCATTGGAAAGAATAGAATACCTAGGAATAAACCTAACCAAGGAAGTGAAAGACTTATATATGAAAACAACAAGGCATTCATGAGAGAAATTAAAGAATATACCAATAAATGGCAACACATCCCATGTTCATGGATAGGAAGAATTAATATTGTCAGAATGGCCATCCTGCCTAAAGCAATCTACAGATTCAATGCAATCCCTATCAAAATATGAACAGCATTCTTCAATGAACTAGAGCAAATAGTTCTAAAATTCATATGGAACCACAATAGATTCCGAATAGCCAAAGCAATCCTGAGAAGGAAGAATAAAGTGGGGGGAATTATGCTCCCTGACTTCAAGCTCTACTACAAAGCCACAGTAATCAAGACAATTTGGTACTGACACAAGAACAGACCCATAGACCAATGGAACAGACTGGAGATCCCAGATAAAAACCCAAGCATACTTGGTCAATTAATATACGATAAAGGAGCCATGGATATACAATGGGGAAATGACAGCCTCTTCAACAGCTGGTGTTGGCAAAACTGGACAGCTACATGTAGGAGAACAAAACTGGATTATTGTCTAACCCCATACACAAAAGTAAACTCAAAAATGATCAAGGACCTGAATGTAAGTCATGAAACCATAAAACCCTTAGAGAAAAACAGAGACAAAAAAATCTCTTGGACATAAACATGAGCAACTTCTTCATGAACATATTTCCCCAAGCAAGGGAAAGAAAAGCAAAAATGAACAAGTGGGACTATATCAAACTAAAAACCTTTTGTACAGCAAAGGACACCATCAGTAGAACCAAAAGACATCCTACAGTATAGGAGAATATATTCATAAATGACATATCTGATAAAGGGTTGACATCCAAATTATATAAAGAACTCACATGCCTCAACACCCAAAAAGCAAATAACCCTATTAAAAAATGGGCGGAGTATATGAACAGGCACTTCTCTAAAGAAGAAATTCAGATGGCCAACAGGTACATGAAAAGTTGCTCCACATCGCTAATCATCAGGGAAATGCAAATTAAAACCACAATGAGATATCACCTCACACCAGTTAGGATGGCCAACACCCAAAACACAAGGAACAACAAATGCTGGCGAGGATGCGGAGAAAGGGGAACCCTCCTACACTGCTGGTGGGAATGTAACCTAGTTCAACCATTGTGGAAAGCAATATGGAGGTTCCTCAAAAAACTAGAAATACCATTTGATGCGGGAACTCCATTCCTTGGAATTTACCCAAAGAAAACAACTTTTCAGATTCAAAAAGATACATGCACCCCTATGTTTATCACAACACCATTTATTTATTTTTGTTTTGTTTGTTTTTTTACCCATGGTAAGCAAGGTTTTATTATTAATCCCTATTCTAATATAAGAAAGAAGAGAACCAGAGAGGATAAAGTAACTTGTTCAAGGTCATACAGCTACCTGAGTCCTTTTGGTGATTGACCTTGGCTGAAGAAAGCCTCCAGCCAAAGGTCTCAGTCTCTCCTCAGGGCAGCTTGCATCCAACGGGCTCATGCAAAGGGTACAAAAGACTAGCTCTATTTCCATAAAATACATTATTAGAAGCAAAATTACTAAATAAAAGCATAAGAACTCTCTTCATCCAGTCAAATATATGACTGGGAAGCTACACATATGTTCCCATTTGGAGAAATTATCCACAGCATGGTCCTGAGCTTTCTTACTTGTTGGAACTTGCTATCATCTTTATGATGTTATAAAAGTAAAATAGGTGCAGGAGGTCCAAATTAGCTAAGAGTTATTGCAACAGTATTTACAATAGCCAAGATATGGAAGCAACCTAAGTGTCCATCAGTAGATGAATGGATAAAGAAGATGTGGTACATATACACAATGGACTAGTATTCAGCCAGAAGAATCAAATCCTACCATTTGCAACAACATGGATGCAGCTAGAGGGTATTATGCTCAGTAAATTAAGTCAGGCAGAGAAAGGCAAATACCAAATGATTTCCCTCATTTGTGGAGTATAACAACGGAGCAAAACTGAAGGTACAAAATAGCAGCAGACTAAGACTCCAAGAAGGGACTAGCGGTTACCAAAGGGGAGGGGTTGGGGAGGGCGGTCGAAGGGAGGGAGAAGGGGATTGTGGGGTATCATGACTGGTGCACATGGTGTGGGGGGTCATGGGGAACACGGTGTAGCACAGAGAAGGCAAATAGGGACTCTGTGGCATCTTACTACACTGATGGACAGTGACTGCAATGGGGTATGGGGCAGACTCGATAATAAGGGTGAATGTAATAACCACATTGTTTTTCTTGTGAAACCTTAATAAGAGTGTATATCAATGATACCTTAATTTAAAAAATAAAAATAAAAATAATTCCTTTACATAATTCTATCACAAAATTTTAATCTTTCTGTAGTTTTTGTCACCGTTCAGTAAGAAGTATTAGAATACACTGTACTTGACTATTAACTTTCTGGGCTTCCTCTCCATCCTCAACCTCCCACCACCCCGGGCCAATATCAGCTACTTGTGTCTGCCCACTGCTGCCATGAACACACTTGTTCTAACCAGCAGCCACTGAATTTTTCCATACTTGAGTGTGGGCTGCTGTTAACAAGAAAACACTTGCTCAGAAAAGCCAGTGAGCATGGGAGGGCGGAAACACAGATGAGTAAGAGCTACATCAAAATTCCATAATACTTTGGCTGCTCTTTCCATGTGAAATTATCTGTTAATATCTTCCCAGGAAAAGCTTGATCTTTAGAGACGGTAAGTGGCTATCCAAAGGTCATGAAGAGACCAAATCACTTGGGAAGAGGATCTTGGCTCTGGAGTTCCAGCCAGAGAGTTTGTAGACAGGGAGGGAAAAGCCTCAAATGCCAGAGAAGCCAACAGGAAGCATCGGACCATCGCTCCAGGTGTGAGTTCTGAGCAGCTTGTCAAACGTTCATTCCCACCCTCACCTGTAAGTTCAAGAACATGAGATCCCTGGTTCAAAAGGTGAACCAAGCCCAGGAACATGCCCTCAGAAGCCCATTTAAAAAGGCCTCCTGGGCCAGGCACAGAGCCTGTTTCCCTCCTATCCACTGTACCCTCAGGTGTATGCACAGGGACACCACTCTTGGGGACAAACTCTTCTAACCATTGGTTCTAAGTTGAATTAGCAACTAGTCTTTGGGGAAGATGCTTCTCTACTAACCCAGGGAAGTCTCCAGGTGTGAGAGAGCAGGGGGTGTGCCAGGGTAAGGGAGGACTCCAGTGGCCTGAGCATGAAGCACAGGGGAGAAAAGAAATACAGCTGATCCTTGAACAATGGGGGGCTTAATGGCATTGGCCCCCTGAGCAGTTGAAAATCCATGTAATATGTACTTTTGTAATGCTGGGGAGAGGAAATCCCAGGGCAAAATACCTCTAAAACCGAAATCAGTCAAAGGGAGAAATAAAGTTTAAAACCATTTATTGCTTACAAACTGCAGTCCAGGGCCGTTTCTCTCTCCTGCTCCACCAGAAGCCAACCAGCACTCCCCTTAACCTCTCATGTTCAGATAAGCCCTCCGTTTCTCTTCACCCCTGAGGAACACCTATTGATATGCAGATGTGCTAAAGCCATACTTGTCTCCTCCCCTGAGGATGCACTAAAGCCAGGCAAGATATTCTGGAAATACTACAATTTTACCCACAACTTTTCAAGTGCACACAGAACATACTCCAGGAAAGATTGCATGTTAGGCCTCAAAACAAGTCTCATTAAGTTTAAGAAGACTGAAATCATACCAAGCATCCTTTCCAACCACAATGGTATGAAACTGGAAATCAATCACACACAAAAAAATACAAATACATGGAAGCTAAAGAGCAAGCTACTAAACAAATATCAATGAAGAAATAAAAGAGGAAATGAAAAAATACTTGGAGAATAATAAAAATAGCAACACAACAGTTAAAAATCTTTGGGATGCAGCAAAAGCAGTTGGTTCTAAGGTACAGCAAATACCATCAACCTCAAGAAAAATGAAAAATCTGGAGGTGGGTCCAAGATGGCAGCACAGACCACCCTGAGCTACCTTCTCCCGCATGCACACCAAAGCTACACCTATGCACAGCAATTTATCCTGAGGAGGAATGGAGGCCTGAGTGAACGACTACTGGGCTACAACAAGGGATAAAAAGACTACATAAAAAATGGCAGGAGAGATAGAGACATGGTAACAGAGGGAGCCCCACCCTCAGCACAGCCCTGCTCTGGGGCACAGAAAAAAAGTGTGTGAGGTGGAGGGTTTAAACCAAACTGTGACTATACTTGAAGGAAGCTGATTTTCAGAATTCAAACACCCACCAAATGTCAGAAGAACTACTAGAACTCTCTCTGGGACCGGAGGTGCTGGTGAGCGCCATTGTTTACTCTCCCCTACATACTGCTACTGCAGGGGAGACCAGAGTGAGCTACAGCGCTTCCATTACACCTATATATCGCTAGTGTAACAGGAGCAGGGTGGGAGTCACTATTTACATTCCCCAGGCACACTGGTAGTGTGGACAGGAGCAGGGCACGGTGCACACAGCAACTCCAGACATAATGGAGGACGTCTCCCAGCCCCTGACCACACCCAAACACGGCTGTGAGAGACCCCGCAGTTCCACCAGGGCGACATTAGTGCAACACGCACACATTATCACCTGCCCTCACCCTTTCCATTCCAGGCCATGGGCCTGGCCTGGTGCCAACCTGGAAGACTCTCAAGGCTGCACCACTATACCTCCAGGCACCCTGTTAGCATGGCCCCAGCTTAATGCCCAGCTGGGAACTCCCTGGACTGTAACCCGTTGACACCAGTCACCCCTCCAGCCTGGCCCCAGCTGGCAAACACACAGAAGGCCCCCAGCCTCTGCCTATCTAACCTCCAGCCAGCCAGCACCACCAGGCAGGCACACACAGTCTACCAAGGAGATGTTCCTACAGAAGGCCACACCTTAAAGACTGAGGAGGGAGCCCTTTTGCCTAACCTAAACAAACACAGAAAGTCAAACAAAATGAGACAGGAATATGCTTGAAACAAAAGAACATGAAAAAACTTCATAAAAAGGAACTAAATGAAATAGTTATGCAATCTACCTGACAGAGTTTAAGTGATCATAAAGATGCTCACTAGACTCGAGAGAGGAGTGGAGGAGCTCAGTGAGAACCTCAACAAAGAGGGAAAATATAAAAACAGAACCAGAGATGAAGAATAAATGAAATGAAAAATAGATAAGAGGGAATCAAAAGCAGATTAGAGGATGCAGAGTAATGAATCAGCGATTTGGAAGACAGTAATGAAAAGTACTCAAACTGAACAGCATTAAGAAAAAAGAATAAAAAGAAATGAGGAGAGGTTAAGAGAGCTCTGGAACAACATCAAATGTCCTAACGTCCACATTAGAGGAGTCCCAGAAGGAGAAGAGAGGGAGAAAGGAATGGAAAACATTTAAAGAAAGAATAGAAAATTTCCACCCTGGGGAAGGAAACAGACAAACAGGCCCAGAATGCACAGAAAGCCCCAAACAAGATGAGCCCAAGGAGGCCCACACCAAGACACACTGTAATTAAAATGTCAAAGATCAGAGACAAAAAGAGAATCTGAAAAGCAGCAAGAGAAAAGCAGCACGTTACCCACAAGAGAAATCCCCTAAGGCTATCAGATGTATTTTCAGCAGAAACTCCACAGGCCAGAAGGGAGTGGCACGATATAGTCAGTGCTGAAAGAGAAAAACCTGTACCTAAGCATACTCTACCCATCACACCTTCATTTAGAATTTAAGGAGAGATAAAGAGCTCTTCAGATAAACACAGGCTAAAGGAGTTCACAACCCCTAGACCAGCCTTACATGAAATGTTAAAAGGAATTCTCCAAGAGGAAAAGAAAAAGCCATAGCTAGAGCAAGAAAATTATGAAAAGAAAAAAATTCCACTGGTAAACACAAATAGATAGCAAAGGTAGTAGACCAATCGCTTAAAAGCTAGTTTGAAGGTTAAAGAACAAAAGTAGTAAAATCAACTACTTCTAAAAGTTAAGGGAATCAATAAAAGGTGTTAAAGAAGACATCATACATATAAAACATGGAGGAAGGGAAGTTAAAAATGTAGTGCTGTTAGAATGCATTCAAACTTAAGCAACTATCAAATTAACATAGATCACAGACTGCTATACTTATAAGTCATCATATATAAACCAAAAACCAAAACCTCTACTAGATACACAAAAAGGAGAAGGCAATCCAACAACAACACTAAAGAAAGTCATCACAAACAAGGGAAGAGAGTAAAGAATCAGCGAACAAAACAATCCAATCAGAAAACATTTAACAAAATGGCAGTAAGTATATACCTATCAATAATTAAATGTAAATGGACTAAATGCTTCAAAAAAAATAGTGACTAATGGATTTAAAAATAGGACCCATTTATATGCTGCCTTTAAGAGACTCTTCAGACCTAAAGACACACACATACTGAAACTGAAGGGATGGAAAAAGATATTCCATGCAGACAGAAATGAAAAATTAAAAAAAAACAAAAAACTAGAATAGCAGTACTTCTACAAGATAAAACAGGCTTTAAAACAAAGACTGTAACAAGCAACAAAGAAGCACATTATATAATGATTAAGGGCTCAATCCAGCAAGAAGATATAAAAATTTTAAGTATCCACACACCCAATAAAAAAGCACCTGAATACATAGAGAAAATATTAAAAGGCAGGAAGGGAGATATTAACAGTAATAAAATAGTAGTGGACTTTTAATACCCATTTACATCAATACACAGATCATTTAGACAAAAATATCAGTAAGGAAACAGTGGCTTTGAATGAGACATTAGACAAAATGGACCTCATAGATATATACAGAACATTACATCCAAAAATAGCAGAATACTCATTCTTTTCAAGTGCACTCAGAATATTCTCCAGATGGATCACATGTTAGACTGCAAAACAAGTCAATAAATTTAGGAAGACTGAAATAATATCAAGTATATTTTCCAGCCACAATGGTATGCAACTGAAAATCAGTTACAAGAAAAATCAGAAAAAACACCAACATGTGGACACCAAATAGCATGTTACTAAACAACTAATGGGTTAATGAAGAAATTCAAGCAGAAATAAAAAAAATAGTTGGAGAATAATGAAAACAAATACAACAATGCAAAATCTCTGAGATGCGGAAAAGCAATTCTAAAAGGGAAATTTACAGTGTTATACATAGGCCTACCTCAAGAAAAATCTCAAACAATCTAACTCTATTTCTAAAGGAACTAGGAAATGAAGAACAAAGCCCAAAGTCAGTAGAAGGAAGGAAAAAATAAAGATCAGAGAAGAAATAAACAAAATGGAGTCTAGAAAAACAATACGAAAGATCAATGAAACTAAGAGCTGGCTCACTGAAAAGATAAAGAGAATTAACAAACCATCAGCTAGGTTTATAAAAAAGAAGGACTCGAAACAAGAAATAAAAGACGTTACAACTGATAACACAGAAACCCAAACGATTCTAAGAGATTACTATGAAAAATTATATTCCAACAAATTGGACAACCTAGAGGAAATGGATACATTCCTAGAAAAACACAATCTCCAAAGACTGAACAAAGAAGTAAAAACAGACTAATTACTGGTAATGAAATTGAAGTGATAATAAAAAACTCCCCCAAACCAAAAGTCCAGGACCAGAGAGATTCACAGAATTCTATCAAGCATTTAAAGAAGAATACATACCTATCCTTCTCAAGCTAGTCCAAAAAACTGAAGAGCAAGAAAAGCTTCCAAACTCATTCTATGGGGCCAGATCACCTTGATATCAAAAAGAAAGACACTACAAAAAAAAATTACAGACCAGTATCTCTAATGAACATAGATGCAAAAATCCTCAACTTAAAAATACATTAAAAGGAAAATCCATCACAACCATGTGAGATTTATTGTGGGGATGCAAGGATGTTTAAATATCCACAAATCAATGTAATACACCATGTTAACAAAAGGAAGGATAAAAACCATAAGGCTATTTCAATGGATGCTGAAAAAGCAATTGGCAAAATTAAGCATTCATTCATGATAAAAACTCTTAACAAAGTGGATAGAGAGGGAACATTACTCCCAACATAACAAAGACCATATAACTCAAACTCATGGCTAACATTATATGTAATGGCTAAAAGCTGAAAGCTTTTCCTCTAAGATCAGCAACAAGACAAGGATGCCCACTCTCACCACTTTTATTCAACATAGTTCTGGAAGTCCTAGCCACAGCAATCTGGCTAGAAAAAGAAATATAAGGCATCCAATTGGTAAGGAAGAAATAAAATTGTCACTATTTGCAGATGACATGATACTACTGTATATAGAAAACTCTAAAGACACCACCAAAAACTATTAGAATAAATGAATTCAGTAAAGTTTCAGGATGCAAAATCAATATACAGGAGTTTGATTCAAGATGGCAGCATGAGAGGTGAGACAGAGAACTCCTCCCAAAACCACAGATAGTGTGAAAATATAGTTAATACAACTAACCCAAAAACAGCAACAGGAAAGAAGGCTGCACCAGACTGCAAACAGACCTCAGGAACAGAGCAGACCTCACGAAACAGGGTAAAGTACCAAAGCCTTGATCTGGTGGGACCCTGGCCCTTCCCCCACTCCAGCTCACTGGTGGGAGCAAGAGAAACGGAGCGGGGAGGGGGTGGAAGCCTGGGACTGCTGAACACCTAGCC
This sequence comes from Smutsia gigantea, assembly GCA_032199065.1. Taxonomy (NCBI): domain Eukaryota; kingdom Metazoa; phylum Chordata; class Mammalia; order Pholidota; family Manidae; genus Smutsia; species Smutsia gigantea. The sequence continues at coordinate 76,937 of JAVSCE010001296.1, read as the reverse complement.
ATGGAGATCTGCTTTGTGAGTGGAAGCCTACATTGTGTGGTGATCTGGAGGATAGGGAGCTGGGACAGGTGGAGTGCTTGAGAGACAGATTCTGGCTGTTTGAGGAGGACGGGATCCACACCCGGCCACTTTGGGACAAGGGAAAGGCAGGCGGTCTGAGAGGCTTCCTAGCAGCGAGAGGGCTGATGAAGGGGCGGGTTTGCACGGAGCTTGCTGTGCGGGAGAAGGGATAGGGGGACAAGGTAGTCTGGGCGTGCTCTGCCCAGCAGATGGGGAACTTTTAGAAGCTTCGGGTGCTCCATTCCCCTGGCTGGCTACTCAACTCTGAGCACCCACACTGTGACATGCAGCATGCCGAGCCTTCCTCCTGGCCTGATGGCACTGGCTCGCAAAACGGCAGTCACTGCGCTGGCATCAGGCCTGTCAGAGGGAGGCCCTGCCTAAAACAGCTAGAGATGCAAAGCATAGAGGCTTACTGGCTCTGATATGGGAGACAGGCATGACAGACGGGAATCAGGAAACATATTTCCTACCCCCAGGCACCAGCTCCGCTCCCCTATGACCCCCAACCTCACTCTAGGGGCTGAGCAGCTCCAGAGACTGCAGCTTCTGGGCACTAGAGGGCACCACACAGAAATATGAACTGTCAAAAGAAAATGGTTCAGACCAAAATCTCACAAACACCAGAAAAAGGGCCAAACGAAACTGAACTCACCAATCTTCCGGAAAGAGAGTTCAAAAAAAAAAATCATACACATGCTTATAGAGGTACAGAAAAATATTCAAGAACTCAAGAACGAGTTGGACAGTCAATCATTAAGAAACTCCACATCTGAAATGAAACAATGGAAGGATTTAAAAGCAGATTAGAAGTAGTAGAAGAGATGGTAAATAGAACAGAAATTAGAGAAGAGAAATACAAAGAAGCTGAGGCACAGAGAGAAAACGATCTCTAAGAATGAAAGAACATTGAGAGAACTGTGTGACCAATCCAAATGGAACAACATTCGCATAATAGGGGTACCAAAAGAAGAGAGAGAAAAAGGGATAGAAAGTGTCATTGAGGAGGTAATGGCTGAAAACTTCCCCAATCTGGGGAAGGAGATAGTCTCTTAATCCATCGAGATGCACAGATCTCCCAACACAAGGGACCCAAGGAAGACAATATCAAGACATATATATACTAATTAAAATGACAAAGATCAAGAAAAAGACTTTTAAAAGCAGCTACGGAGAGAAAAAAAGATAACATACAAAAGAAAACCCAGCAGGTTACCATCAGATTTCTCAACAGACACCTTACAGGCCAGAAGGGAGTGGCATGATATATTTAATGCAATGACGCAGAAGGGCCTTGAATCAAGAATACTCTACCCAGCAAGGTTATCATTTAAATCTGAAGGAGCGATTAAACAATTTTCAGATAAGCAAAAGCTCAGAGAATTTACATCCCACAAACCACCTCTACAGTGCATTTTGGAGGGACTCCTATAGATGGAAGTATTCCTAAAACTAAACAGATGTCATCCAAGGGGTAGACAAAGAGTGCAGAATATGATTCATAACATCCAAAGAATGGAGAAGGAAGAAAAAGGAGGGGAAAAAAAGAGAATCTTTAGGCTGTGTTTGTAATAGCATACAGAGTGAGTTAAATTAGACTGTTAGATAGTGAGGTAATTACCCTTGAACCTTTGGTAACCACAAATCTAAAGTCTGCAGTGGCAATAAGTACGTACTTATTGGTAATCACCCTAAATGTAAATGGTCTGAATGCACCAATCAAAAGACACAGAGTCACTGAATGGATAAAAAAAAAGACCCGTCTATATGCTGCCTACAAGAGACTCACTTCAAATGCAAACACATACACAGACTGAAAGTAAAGGGATGGAAAAAGATATTCCATGCAACTAATAGGGAGAAAAAAGCACGAGTTGCAGTACTTGTATCAGACAAAATAGACTTGAAAACAAAGAAAGTCACAAGAGATAAAGAAGGACATTACATAATGATAAAAGGGTCAGTCCAACAAGAGGATATAATTATTATGATCTATGCACCCAACACAGGATCACCTACATATGTGAAACAAATACTAACAATTAAAGGTGGAAATAGAATGCAATGCACTCATTTTTGCAGACTTCAAAACACCACTCACTCCAAAGGACAGATCAACTAGACAGAAAATAAAGAGACAGAGGCACTAAACAACATATTACAACAGATGGACCTAACGGACATCAACAGAACACTCCATCCAAAAGCAACAGGATACACATTCTTCTCAAGTGCACATGGAACATTTTCAAGAATATATCATATACTAGGCCACAAAAAGAGCCTCAGTAAATTCAAAAAGAGTGAAATTGTACAAACCAGCTTCTCAGATCACAAAGGTATGAAATTAGAAATAAATTACACAAAGAAAATGAAAAAGCCCACAAACACATGGAGGCTTAATAACATGCTCCTAAATAATCAATGGATCAATGACCAACTAAAAACAGAGATCAAGCAATATATGGAGACAAATGACAACAGCAATTCAACACCGCAAATGTGTGGGATGCAGCAAAGGCCGTGCTAAGAGGGAAATATATTGCAACACAGGCCTACCTCAGGAAAGAAGAACAATACCAAATGAACAGTATAAATGCACAATTAATGAAACTAGAAAACGAAGAACAAAGGAGGCCCAAAGTCAGTAGAAGTAGGGACATAATAAAGATTAAACCAGAAATAAATAAAATTGAGAAGAATAAAACAATAGAATCAATGAAAGCAAGAGCTGGTTCTTCGAGAAAATAAACAAAATAAGATAAACCGCTAGTCAGACTTATCAAGAAAAAAAGTCTACACACATAAACAGAATCAGAAATGAGAAAGGAAGAATCACTACAGACACCACAGAAACACAAAGATTTAAGAGAGAATACTATGAAAAATTATATGGTAACAACCGGATAACCTAAAGAAATGGAAACCTTTTTAGAAAAATAAAACCTACCAAGGCTGACCCAGGAAGAAACAGAAAATCTGAATAGACCAATTAACAGCAAAGAAATTGAATTGGTAATCAAAAACTACCTAAGAACAAAACTCCTGTACCAGATGGTTTCACTGCTGAATTTTATCAAACATTTAGTGAAGACCTAATACCCATCCTCCTTAAAGTTTTCCAAAAAGTAGAATAGGACGGAATACTCCCAAACTCATTCTATGACGCCAACATGACTCTAATACCAAAACTAGGCAAAGACACCACAAAAAAAGAAAATTACAGACCAATATCCCTGATGAACATACATGCAAAAATGCTCAACAAAATATTAGCAAACTGAATTCAAAAATACATGAAAAAGGGCATCCATCATGATCAAGTGGGATTCATCCCAAGGATGCAAGGACGGTACAACATTCGAAAATCCATCAACATCATCCACTACATCAACAAAACAAAGGACAAAAACCACATGATCATCTCCATAGATGCTGAAAAAGCATTCAACATAATTCAACATCCATTCATGATAAAAACTCTCAATGAAATGGGTATAGAGGACAAGTTCCTCAACATAATAAAGGCCATATATGACAAACCCACAGCCAACATTATACTTAACAGTGAGAAGCTGAAAGCTTACCTTTAATATCGGGAACAAGACAAGGATGCCCACTCTCCCTACTTTTATTCAGCATGGTTCTAGAGGTCCTAGCCACGGCAATCAGACAACACAAAGAAATAAATGGCATCTGGATTGGTAAGGAAGAAGTTAACTGTCCCTGTTTGCAGGTGACATGATATTGTACATTAAAAACCCTAAAGAATCCACTCCAAAACTACTAGATCTAATATCTGAATTCAGTAAATTGCGGGATACAGGTTTAATGCACAGAAATCTGTTGCATTCCTATACACTAATGATGAACTAGCAGAGGGAGAAATCAGAAAAACAATTCCATTCACAATTGCATCAAAAAGAATAAAATACCTAGGAATAAACCTCACCAAGGAAGTGAAAGACTTATATGTGAAAACTACAAGACACTCATAAGAGTAATTAAAGAAGATACCAATAAATGGAAACACATCTGTGCTCACAGAAAAAAAGAACTAATATTGTCAAAATGGCCATCCTGCCTAAAGCAATCTACAGATTCAGTGCAATCCCTATCAAAATACCAACAGCAGTCTTCAATGAACTAGAGCAAATAGTTCTAAATTTCATAGGGAACCACAAAAGACCCAAAATAGCCAATTCAATCCTGAGAAGGAAGAATAAAGCAGAGGGGAATTCCACTCCCTGCCTTCAAGGTCTACTACAAAGCCACAGTAATCAAGACAATTTGGTACTGACACAAGAACAGACCCATAGACCAATGGAACAGACTAGAGAGCCCAGATAAAAACCCAAGCATACATGGTCAATTAATATACAATAAAGGAACCATGGATATACAATGGGGAAATGACAGCCTCTTCAACAGCTGGTGTTGGCAAAACTGGAGAGCTACATGTAAGAGAACAAAACTGGATTATTGTCTAACCCCATACACAAAAGTAAACTCAAAAATGATCAAAGACCTGAATGTAAGTCATGAAACCATAAAACCCTTAGAGAAAAACAGAGACAAAAAATCTCTTGGACATAAACATGAGCAACTTCTTCATGAACATATCTCCCCAAGCAAGGGAAAAAAAGCAAAAATGAACAAGTGGGACTATATCAAACTAAAAACCTTTTGTACAGCAAAGGACACCATCAGTAGAACCAAAAGACATCCTACAGTATAGGAGAATATATTCATAAATGACATATCTGATAAAGGGTTGACATCCAAATTATATAAAGAGCTCATGCACCTCAACAAACAAAAAGCAAATAAGCTAATTAAAAAATGGGCAGAGGAGCTGAACAGACATTTCTCCAAAGAAGAAATTCAGACACTTCTCCAACAAAGAAATTCAGATGGCACATGAAAAGATGCTCCACATCGCTAATCATCAGAGAAATGCAAGTTAAAACCTCAATGAGATATCACCTCACACCAGTTAGGTTGGCCACCATCCAAAAGACAAACAACAACAAATATTGGCGAGGTTGTGGAGAAAGGGGAACCCTCCTACACTGCTGGTGGGAATGTAAATTAGTTCAACCATTGTGGAAAGCAGTATGGAGGTTCCTCAAAAAACTCAAAATAGAAATACCATTTGACCCAAGAATTCCACTGCTAGGAATTTACCCTAGGAATGCAGCATCCCAGTTTGAAAAAGACATATACACCCCTATGTTTATCACAGCATTATTTACAATAGCCAGGAAATGGAAGTAACCTAAGTGTCCATTGGTAGATGAATGGATAAAGAAGATGTGGTACGTATACACAATGGAATATTATTTAGCCATAAGAGGAAAACAAATGCTACCATTTGCAACATGGATGGAGCTAGAAGGTATTATGCTCAGTGCAATAAGCCAGGCAGAGAAAGACAAGTATAAATGATTTCACTCATCTGTGAGTATAAGAACAAAGAAAAAACTGAAGGAACAGGACAGCAGAAGACTCACAGAACCCAAGAATGGACTGTTACCAAAGGGATTGGGACTGGGGAAGATGGGTGGGAAAGGATGGATAAGGGGGAAAAAGGGGTATTACGATTAGTATACATAATATAGCGGGGCAGGGACACAAGGAAGGCAGTATAAGACAGAGAAGAGAAGCAGTGATTCTATAGCATCTTACTATGCTGATGGACAGTTACTGTAATGGGGTGTGTGGTGGGGACTTGATAATAGGGGGAGTCTCGTAACCATAATGTTGCTCATGTAATTGTACCTCAATAATACCAAAATCAAAAATAATAAATATGAGAAAAATCAATATACAGAATTCTTTTGCATTTCTATATGTAAATAATGAACTAACAGTAAGAGAAATTAAGAGACCAATACTATATACAATTGCATCAAAAAGAATAAAATGACTAGGAATTAATCTACCAAAGAGGTGAAAGACCTATAGTTTGAAAATTGTAGGACATTAATGAAAGAAATTGAAGACACAAAGAAACAGACAGCTATTCCATGTTCACGCATAGAAATTTATATTGTTAAAATGGTCATATTGCCTGAAGCAATTTACAGATTGAATGCAATCCCTATCAATATACCCATGGCACATTTCACAGAACTACAGTAAATAATCCTAAAATATGTATGGAACCACAAAAAAGCCTGAAAGGCCAAGGCAATCTTGAGAAAGAATAACAAAGCTGGAAGTATCATGCTCCCTGATGTAAAACTATACTACAAGGCTACAGTAATCAAAACAGTATGGCACTGGCACAAGAACACAGACCAATAGAACAGAATAGACAGCCCAGAAATAAACCCATACCTATATAGTCAACTAATTAATGTATGACAAAAAAGGCAAGAATATATCATGGGGGAAATACAGTCTCTTCAATAAGTGGTGCTGGGAAAAGTGGACAGCTATACGCAAAAGAATGAAACTGGATCACTGTCTTATACCATACAAACAGAAAGACCTCAAAATAGGTGAAAGACGTAAATATAAGACCTGACACCACAAAATTCCTAGATGAAAGCACAGGCAGTAAACTCTTGAACATCAGCATTAGTTATTTTTTTCTGGATATGTCTCCCCAGACCAGGGGAGCAAAAACAAAAATAAACGGGGGAGGGGTGGCTACATAAAATTTAAAAGCTTATGCACAGCAAAGGAAACTTTCAACAAATGAAAATGCAACCTACTGAATGGGAGAACATATTTGCAAATGATATCTCTAGTAGGGCTAATATCCAAAATATATAAAGAATTCATAACTCAATACCAAAAACAAACAAATAATCCAAGTAAATAATGGGCAGAGGACCTGAATAGACATTTTTCCAAAGAAGACAGCAAATAGACATATGAAAAGATGCTCCACACCACTAATCATCAGGGAAATGGAAATCAAAACCACAATGAGATATATCACCTTATACCTAGCAGAATGGCTAGCTAGCATCAAAAAGATAACAAGCATTGGAGAGGATGTGGAGAAAAGGGAACCCCTGTGCACTGTTGCTGGGAATGTAAATTGGCACAGCCTCTATGAAAAACAATATGTAGTTTTCTCAAAAAATTAAAAATAGAAATACCATAATAAATACCATATGACCCAGTAATTCCACTTCTGAATATTTGTCCAAAGAAAACAAAATCATTAATTTGAAAAGATATGCACTCCTTTGCTTATTGTAGCGTTATTTATAATAGCCAAAATATGGAGAAAAGCTAAGTGTCTATCAATATATGAATGAAGAAAGAACATGTGGTACATCCATATAGTGGAATATTATTCAACCATGTAGAAGAAGGAAATCATGCCATTTGTGACAACATAGATGGACCTAGAGGGTATTATGCTAAGTGAATAAGTCACTTAGATAAGAGAAAGATACATACCACATGATTTCATTTATATGTGGGATCTAAAGATCAATCAACAAACAAAACAGAAACAGACTCACAAATACAGAGAACCAACTGTTTGTTGCCATAGGGAAGGGGGACCTAGGGATGGGTAAAATAGGTGAAGGGGAAAAGAATTAATGAGAATGTTTGACAACTTGATCTAAGTGGTGGTTACAGGAATGTATACCCATGTCAAAATTTATCAATCTGTACACAAGATTCATGCATTTTATTGTATGTACTTAGAAAAAAGAATGTAAGTCTGTGTATAACTTTTGATTTCCCCAAAAGTTAACTACTAATAGCATACTGTTAAGCAGAAACCTTACTGATAACAAAAACAGTCAATTAATACATATTTGGTATGTCATATGAATTATATACAGTATTCTTACAATCAAGTAAGCTAGAGAAAAGAAAATGTTATGAAAATTCTAAGGAAAATACATTTATAGTACTGTACTATATTTATCAATACTGTAGTTTACATCATTGGTTCACAAACAATGGTCAGTATGTACATCAACATTGTCTTATATGATACAAAACACTGTTGTTATACATATTACAAACATAACACCAAAGATGAAAATGTGAAAAAGAAATTCATAATTATTTATAGGTATATAAATTCATGTGTTGATACAAAGCAGCAGCAATATGATTGCTTTATGGTAGCCTAGAGTAATCGATACAACTGTTTCACAGTAGCCTATCCTATACACTGAGTGAATCATACAACTTTTATGGCCTACAGTATTAGTCATGTTCATAACAGTTTTGGAAGCATTATTACACTTTCAGAAAAAAACACTTACCTATGATGATAGGCTGATAGCAGTTTCTTCAATTATGAGAGAGAAAGAGAGGGAGGGAGGGGGGCAAGCATTCTATACAGTAATTCTTTGAAAGCAAAGTTAAAAAAACATAAAAGAGCTAACATTATTAAGTTTATATTAAGTATCACTCACCTAATGCCCATGTAAGGCAAGCTGACTACTTTTAATCGAGTCTCGCACAGGATGTTCTACACAATGACTCAGATGATGACACAAAAAACGTCTCGTGTGCGCCTTGCCATGAAGCTACTAGATTTTCACATGGACGGTTATACACATACACAACAGGTAAGTTTACTAACTACAACATGATACTATTCATTAAGAGGAAGGGGCTCATTAGAAAGGCCTTCATCACGAAGGTGCTTATCTTCGCAGTTCCCCTGCCTGGTAGTCACAGAGGAAGAGGAGGGGCTCGTCCTGCCGTCTCAGGAGTGGCAGAGGTGGAAGAGGCAGAAGAGGTGGAAGGGGAGGCAGGAGAGGCAGGCACACTTGTGTAATTTTCAGAAATACATTGTAATTTTCTGACTCTGCTTTTTCATTTCTCTAAAGGTGTTTCTATATGGCACCAATCCACTCAGTTTGCTTTACTTTCAATGCCCATATCACAGAAGGGTCCAGGTTGTAAAAGTCCAAAGCCATCTGAAGTTAACTGCCCAACACAGTGAAGAAGTTTATTGGGGTTGCGGAGGGATGCTTATAAAAATACTGTCAGCTCCCCCCTGCCTCTGACCTGCAGATTTGGAAGGAATGAGACAGAATGCTGAAGATCTGAAAGGACAGCCAGGGGACTCAGGTGTTGCACCACAAGAGTAATGCCAAAAGGCACTCCTCATATTTATTGAGCAAATGAACTTAAACATCTAAAGAATTCTGAGCAGGGGGTTCAACACATGATCAACACACAATCATTATCTGACCTTGAGTCTAGCCCTAGGGCATGACGATCCTCAAGGATATGGAAACCATGTGGGGGCGGTCATGAGTTGTAGGAACTGTTTCGGCTCTAATCATTCCGTTTTTGATCACGCATCAAGAGTTGTAAAAAAAAACAATCAAGTCATATGTATTTGTACATTTGATTTCTGTATTACTTGATTTATGTATTAATCCTATTAATCTCACAGTTCCCTTTAAGTAGTAGATATAGAGAATATAGCAAGTAGATAGTTTCTAACAGAAGGCTTTTTTTTTTTAACATAGTTTACTTCTCCAAATTCTGCAGTATGAAATAAGTCTACTTCATAGATTTAGTGCAAGTAGAAGGTAATTGCAGGTGATCAGGTCTAAGCCTATAGACTGGGTTTTGATCTGAGTTGGGCAAGGGCAGCAAAACAGCCATGGGTGCAGAAGCTTTCTCTCAAAACTAGGGGGGTGAGGTTCTAGGCCTCACCTCTGTTGACCCCCAATTTCTCACCTGATGGCCCCTCTGTGACTGTGCCTGTCTTAGGTTTTTCCTCCCTTGAGGAATCTTACCTGTTTCTGGCTAACCAGCCATCTTCTGGGGCTATACGGGAGCTAAAGTTGGTAAGAGAGAAGTAGTATTCTTTGAAAAGGTTAGCTTTCTGACTTTTTGAAAATTCATGCTTCATGGCTACTATGCCCAGCACTTGTCTTGAGGCATCGTCATTAGCTGGAAGGGCTTTGATGCACTACAATTCTATGCAGAAGCCAGTTAAATAATCCAGGCATTTGTGAAAACTTATTAATAATATTATAAATATTGTTGTTTATTTTGAATGGTTTGACAGAAGTCACACAAATTAAAACACCACTTTCCTGGAAATTGTTCACATCCCATATGTTCTCTTAACAGCGGACGGTCTATAGTAGCACGATTTTGAAGTACTGCAATTCGTACTTATCCTAGCTCTTGATTGACTCCAGATGATAAGGAAGTAGTCAAATTCACTGTCTCACTGTACACACAGGCCAGCTTAGGTATTTCCTTTTGCATTCCACCGACAAGTCCAGGAACCAGCAGGATGAATGCAGCTGCAACTGCAACAGAGGTGGGAGCTAAACGCTTCAAGTTGTCGTCACAATCAGACGGCAGAGCTCATAGAAATCTTTTATGACTATTTCCGGGAAAATCTATTAGAGCAGGAAGGATGCATCCCATGCCACATATACCTTGATAATGTGAACAGAGGGCTTAGGGTGTGGACTTGTACCACCTGCCCTGCCCCTAAGGTGGACTGGGTTGTTGTCTGTTTGCCAGGGCTGTTTACAGTGAAGTCACGGGTTGTGCTGAGATACCCTTCTTTATTTGCAGAGCACTCAAACATTCCAGGCCAAGTTGCTCCTGGCCTTTTGAGCTTTAACTCATCTCACTGAAGATGTCTATATTCCTCGTCTGGTATCTTTACCCTAGAGAATTAGTGTGACCTTGACTTTCCATAATGCTTAACAGAGTTTCAATAGGGACTTCTTTGCCCATTTTTACATTGCTCTAACTGTACATATCCTGCCTTGCTTTTTCTGGAGGCCCTCACCCTACTCTGACTACATCCATGGTCCCTACCTCATTCCACCCTCTACAGACCCTAGCTGCTGCTAGGGAAAGGAGGTGATGATCACTGTGGCTGCTTAATGCGGAAAGGGGATGCAGGAAAGTCTCATTCAGTGGTCGGTCGAGAGGACCTAGGAAAATTGGCACTTCCAGTTCGGATTCCATTCTTATTACTATTTGCAATTTTTTTTTTGGTACCGTTAAAATACAATCACTTGAACATTACGGTTACTAGACCCCCTATTATCAAGTCCCCCCCACATACCCAACTACAGTCACTGTCCATCAGCGTAGTAAGATGCTATGAAATCATTACTTGTCTTCTCTATAAATACTGCCTTTCCCATGTCCACTGCCACTGCATTACGTGTGCTAATCGTAATGCCCCTTTTCCCTCCTAATCCCTCCCTTCCCACCCATTTTCCCCAGTCCCTTTCCCTTTGGTAACTATTGGTCCATTCTTGGGTTCTGTGAGTCTGCTGCTGTTTTGATCCTTCAGTTTTTCCTTTGTTCTTATACTCCACAGATGAATGAAATCGTTTGATACTTGTCTTTCTCTGCCTGGCTTATTTCACTGAGCATAATACCCTCTAGCTCCATCCATTTTCTTGCAAATGGTAGCACTTGTTTTCTTCTTATGGCTGAATAATATTCCATTGTGTATATGTACCACCTCTTCTTTATCCACTCATCTACTGATGGGACACTTAGGTTGCTTCCATTTCTTGGCTATTGTAAATAGTGCTGCGATAAACATAGGGGTGCATGTCTTTTTCAAACCGTGCTGCTGCATTCTGAAAAGTGGAATTCCTGGGTTAAATGGTATTTGTATTTTTAGTTTTTTGAGGAACCTCCATACAGCTTTCCACAATGGTTGAACTAGTTTCCATTCCCACCAGCAGTGTAGGAGAGTTCCCCTTTCACCACATCCTTGCCAACATTTGTTGTTGTTTGTCTTTTGGATGTTGGCCATCCTAACTGGTGTGAGGTGATATCTCATTGTGGTTTTAATTTGCATTTCTCTGATGATTAGCAAAGTGGAGCATCTTTTCATGTGCCTGTTGGTCATCTGAATTTCTTCTTTGGAGAAGTGTCTCTTCAGCTCCTCTGCCCATTTTTTAATTGGCTTATTTGCTTTTTGTTTGTTGAGGTGTGTGAGCTCTTTATATAATTTGGATGTCAACCCCTCATCGGATATGTCATTTATGAATATATTCTCCCATACTGTAGGATGTCTTTTTGTTCTACTGATGGTGTCCTTTGCTGTACAGAAGTTTTTAGTTTGATATAGTACCCCTTGTTCATTTTTGCTTTTGTTTCCCTTGCCCGGGGAGATATGTTCATGAAGAAGTTGCTCGTGTTTATGTCCAAGAGATTTTTGCCTATATTTTTTTCTAAGAGTTTTATTGTTACATGACTTACATTTAGGTCTTTGATCCATTTCGAGTTTACTTTCGTGTATGGAGTTACACAATAATCCAGTTTCATCCTCTTACATGTAGCTGTCCAGTTTTGCCAACACCAGCTGATGAGGAGGTTGTTATTTCCCCATTGTATATCCAGTGCTCCTTTAAGGTATATTAATTGGCCGTCTATGATTGGGTTTATATCAGGGCTCTCTATTCAGTTCCATTAATCTATTGGTCTGTTCTTGTGTCAGTACCAAATTGTCTTGATTACTGTGGCTTTCTGGTAGACCTTGAAGTCAGGCAGCATAATTCCCCCTGCTTTATTCTTCCTTCTCAGGGTTGCTTTGGCTGTATTCAGGGTCTTTTGTCTTCCATATGAATTTTAGAACTATTTGTTCTAGTTCACTGAAGAATGCTGTTGGTATTTGGATAGGGATTGCACTGAATCTGTAGATTGCTTTAGGCAGGATGGCCATTTTGACAATACTAGTTCTTCCTAGCCAGGAGCATGGGATGAATTTCCATTTATTACTGTCCTCTTTAATTTCTCTTAAGAGCGTGCTGTAGTTTTCAGGGTATAGGTCTTCCACTTCCTTGGTTAGGTTTATTCTTAGGTATTTAATCTTTTTGATGCAATTGTGAATGGAATTGTTTCCTAATTTCTCTTTCTGCTAGTTCATCGTTAGTGTATAGGAATGCAATGGATTTCTGTGTATTAATTTTGTCTCCCGCAACTTTGCTGAATTCAGATATTAGATCTAGTAGTTTTGGAGTGGATTCTTTAGGGTTTTTTATGTACAATATCATGTCATCTGCAAACAGGGACAGTTTGACTTCTTTGTTACCAATCTGGATGCCTTTTATTTCTTATGTTGTCTAATTGCCGTGACTAGGACCTCCAGTACTATGTTGAATAAAAGTGGGGAGAGTGGGCATCCTTGTCTAGTTCCTGATATTAAAGGAAAGCTTTCAGCTTCTTGCTATTAAGTATAATGTTGGCTGTGGGTTTGTCATATATGGCCTTTATTATGTTGAGGTACTTGCCCTCTATACCCATTCTGTTGAGAAATTTTATCATGAATGGACATAGAATTTTGTCGAATGCTTTTTCAGCGTCTATGGAGATGATCATGTGGTTTTTGTCCTTCCTTTTGTTGATGTAGTGGGTGATGTTGATGGATTTTCGAAGGTTATATCATCCTTGCAACCCTGGAATGAATCCCACTTGATCAGGATGGATGATCTTTTTCATGTATTTTTGAACTCAGTTTGCTAATATTTTGTTGAATATTTTTGCATCTATGTTCATCAGGAATATTGGCCTGTAATTTTCTCTTTTTGTGGTGTCTTTGCCTGGTTTTGGTATTAGAGTGATGCTGGCCTCGTAGAATGAGTTTGGTAGTATTCCTTCCTGTTCTACTTTTTGGAAAACTTTACGGAGGATGGGTATTAGGTCGTCACTAAATGTTTGATAAAATTCAGCAGTGAACCATCTGGTCCAGGAGTTTTGTTCTTAGGTAGTTTTTTGGTTACCAATTCAATTTCTTTGCTGGTAGTTGTTCTATTCAGATTTTCTGTTTTTTTCTTGGGTCAGCCTTGGAAGGTTGTATTTTTCTAGAAAGTTGTCCATTTCTTCTAGGTTATCCAGTTTGTTACCATATAATTTTTCATAGTATTCTCTCATAATTCTTGTATTTCTGTGGTGTCCATAGTGATTTTTCCTTTCTCATTTCTTATTCTGTTTATGTGTGTAGTCTCTTTTCTTCTTGATAAGTCTGGCTAAGGGTTTATCTATTTTGTTTATTTTCTCCAAGAACCAGCTTCTGCTTTCATTGATTCTTTCTATTGTTTTATTCCTCTCAATTTTATTTATTTCTGCTTTAATCTTTATTATGTCCCTCCTTCTACTGACTTTGGGCCTCATTTGTTCTTCCTTTTCTAGTTTCATTAATTGTGAGTTTAGACTGTTCATTTGCAATTGTTCTTCTTTCCTGAGGTAGGCCTGTATTGCAATATACTTCCCTCTTGGCACAGCCTTTGCTGCGTCCCACAGATTTTGTGGTGTTGAATTATTGTTATTTGTCTCCATATATTGTTTGATCTCTGTTTTTATTTGGCCATTGATTCATTAATTATTTAGGAGCATGTTATTAAGCCTCTATGTGTTTGTGGGCTTTTTCATTTTCTTTGTGTAATTTATTTCTACTTTCATACCTTTGTGATCTGAGAAGCTGGTTGGTACAATTTCAATCTTTTTGAATTTACTGAGGCTCTTTTTGTGGCTTAGTATATGATCTATTCTTGAAAATATTACATGTGCACTTGGGAAGAATGTGTAACCTGTTGCTTTTGGATGGAGTGTTCTGTAGATGTCTGTTAGGTCCATCTGTTGTAATATGTTGTTTAGTGCCTCTGTCTCTTTATTTATTTTCTGTATTGTTAATCTGTCCTTTGGATCGAGTGGTGTGTTGTAGTTTCCTAAAATGAATGCATTGCATTCTATTTCCCCCTTTAATTACTAGCATTAATTTCACATATGTAGGTGATCCTGTGTTGGGTGCATAGATATTTATAATTGTTATATCCTCTTCTTGGACTGATCCTTTTATCATTATGTAATGTCCTTCTTTGTACCTTGTAACTTTCTTTGTTTTGAAGTCTATTTTGTCTGATACAAGTACTGCAACTCCTGCTTTTTTCTATTAGTTTCATGAAATATCTTTTTCCATCCCTTTACTTTCAGTCTGTGTATGTGTTTGTCTTTGAAGTGAGTCTCTTATAGGCAGCATATAGATGGGTCTTGTTTTTTTATCCATTCAGTGACTCTGTGTCTTTTGATTGGTGCATTCAGACCATTTAAATATAGGGTGATTATCGATAGGTATGTACTTATTCCCATTGCAGGCTTTAGATTCGTGGTTACCAAAGGTTCAAGGGTAATTCCCTTACTATCTAACAGTGTAATTAATGCACTTAATGTGGCATTACAAACACAACCTGAAGGTTCTTTTGTTTTTTCGTCCTTTTTCTTCCTCCTCCATTCTTTGTATATTATGAATCATATTCTATGCTATGAATCATATTCTGTACTCTTTGTCTTCCCTTGGGTGACATCTATTTAGTCTTAGGAATACTTCCATCTATAGGAGTCCCTCCAAAATGCACTGTAGACGTGGTTTGTGGGAGGTAAATTCAGCTTTTGCTTATCTGAAAATTGTTTAATCCCTCCTTCACATTGAAATGATAACTTTGCCGGGTATTCTTGGTTCGAGGCCCTTCTACTTCATTGCACTAAATATATCATGCCACTCCCTTCTGGCCTGTAAGGTTTCTGTTGAGACGTCTGATGTTGCCTGGTGGGTTTTCCTTTGTATGTGATCTTTTTTCTCTCTCTAGCTGCTTTTAAAGTCTGCCTTTATCCTTGATCTTTGCCATTTTATTATATGTCTTGATGTTGTCTTCCTTGGGTCCCTTGTGTTGGGAGATCTGTGCACCTCCATGGCTTGAGAAACTGTCTCCTTCCCCAGATTGGAGAAGTTTTCAGCAATTACCTCCACAACAACACTTTCTATCCCTTTTTCTCTGTCTTCTTCTTCTGGTACCCCTATAATGTGAATATTGTTCCGTTTGGATTGGTCACACAGTTCTCTCAATATTCTTTCATTCTTAGAGATTCTTTTTTCTCTCTGTGCCTCAGCTTCTTTGTATTCCTGTTCTCTAATTTTTATTCCATTTACTGTCTCTTGTACTACATTTAATCTGCTTTTAAATCCCTCCACTGTATGTTTCATTTCAGATATGGAATTTCTTAATGATTAAATGTCCGACTTAATTTCGTTCCTGAGTTCTGGAATATTTTTCTGTACCTCCATAAGCATGTTTATAATTTTTATTTTGAACTCTCTTTCAGGAAGATTGGTGAGTTGTTTCATTTGGCCCTTTTTCTGGGGTTTGTCACAATTTGGTTTGAACCATGTTCTTTTGACGTTTCATATTTCTGTGTCGTGCCGACTAGTGCGCAGAAGCTGCAGTCTCTGGAGCTGCTCAGCCCTGAGAGTGAGGTTAGTGGTCATAGGGGAGCAGAGCTGGTGCCTCGTGGGAGGATAGATCTGTTTCCTGATTCCCGTCTGTAGTGCCTGTCTCCAGTGGGCCAAGCACTCATGTGTAAGCCTCTGTGCTTTGTAGGCGAGACCTCCCTCTGGCTGTCCTGATGGCAGCGCAGTGACTGCCGGTTTGCGAGCAGCTGCCTGCAGGCCAGTAGCAAGGCTCGAGAGGCTGTGTGTCACAGTGGGGTGCCTCGGAGCTGAGTAGGCAGCCAGGGGGTGGAGCACCTGAAGCTCCTCAAAATTCCCAACCCGTTGGCATAGTGCACCCAACCTTGTCCAGCTCTCCCTTCTCCTGTGCAGCAAGCTCCGTGCAAACACTGCCCCTTCAGCAGCACTCTCGCTGCTAGGAAGCCTCTTAGACCGCCTGCCCTTCCTCTGACATAGAGCAGCTGGGTGTGTATACAGTCCTCCACAAACAACTGGAATATTAGTCTCCCAGGCTCTCTGCCCGTCCAAGCTCCTCAATGTCCAGAGCACCATACAACATATGCTTCTGCTCACAAAGCAGATCTCCAGGGCTAGGTGTTCAGCAGTCCCAGGCTTCCACCCCCTCCCCGTTCTGTTTGTCTTTCTCCAGCCAGTGAGCTGGGGTGGGGGAAGGGCTTGGGTCCCGCCGGATTAAAGCTTTCATACGTTACCCTGTTTCGTGAAGTCTGCTGTTTGTGAGGTCTGTATGCAGTCTGGTTCAGCCTTGTTTTTCTTGCTGCTTTAGGGTTAGTTGTATTAATTAACTATATTTTTGTACTATTTGTGGTTTAGGGAGGCGTTGTCCATGTCACCTCTCATGCCGCCTTCTTGAATCTCCGACTATTTGCAGTTTTATAGCTTCTAGGTAAAATAAAACACATTGTGTTATTAAGTTAAGTAGCAACATCTGGAGTTGGATTTTACATTTGGAATCAGCGATGAGAATAATAATGCATGGCTGAATATAAGAAGTAGAAATAGTAAAACTTTAATTGAAATGATAAGAGAAAACTAAAACATCTGGAGAATTCATAGCCAGATATTTTGTGGAAACTAGAATTCTGGATATAATCTATGGCCCAATGACTAGTATTACGACTCAGTATAGACAAGGCTGCATTATTGAAACAATACTTTTCTCTAAAATCACCTTCATTTTTATTAGAAGTAACCAGATTAAGAAAATAATTAACACTTGGCTTATTTGCATACGTGCAACAAGAAAAGCAATTGATAACATAGGCTCTTTTAAACGTGCTTTGCTGGTACTTTTTATAAGGAATTTCAGATTGGACTTTAAAGGCCTCTTGAGGCCAGAAAGCCAAGCCAGACTTGCCATCAGGTTTTGCCTGCAGTACCTGTAGATTTGAGTGAATTCCTCTCTTCTTGAGGTCCCCAACACATCCTGAGGTTTCTGCACCTGCCAGGAGGTGACCTTCCTTAGTTTACTTACTCCTATGTAACCAATACCTGTTCTTCTGAAATCTAGTTCTTTAGTAGTTAAGAAGAAATAAAACAGTGAGTATAAATGACAAAAGGCTTACAAATGACAATGGCTAAAGATCTGATGAGAGCTTACTATAAGACAGTTGACATAAGGAAATACGGATATTTCTGTAACACAAAACATTTAGTAACAAAGTTTAGCATCATTCCCTTTGACAGTGCTTTCCAGGTAATTAAGCAGGTAATGATACATCAGATAAATAAGCCAAATTAGCCAAATACTTTCCCCAATGAGAAAAAAATTCCTCTGACATGTTGCAGGGGCCCTGTGGAAAATATCAGAGATAACTAGAGGTAAAAGTATCTTTTTGAATTTGATTTTGGTAAGTTGTCAGAAGAGTTTCTTTGTCACTTGCTTAAATAAGATTACAGGTTGCCATGAAGCAATACTTATCCATTTAACCAGAATGACAACAAAATACATCAAAGGCAAATATAGAAGGTTATGGTTGTTAGCAAAGTTTAGGTTTTAGTCCTTTTAATATTAAGATCTCATTTTCTTAAATCCTCAGACAACTCATTGAGACTTTAAGCATGAGAAACTGCTTTGATAAAACAATTACAAAACCTTTTGCAATTTTTCAACATTAAGAGCAGACTAACAGTTTAAGAAAACTTTGTCCTTTTAAATGAAAACAAAATTCTAATTTGCTGTGTACTTGATATTGAGACTCATTGGCTTTAATTTTACATAGCATGACCATATCAATTCTTCTACAAAGTTTCTACAATTTTTTTTTACATTTAGAGTTCTTCCTCTTTAAATAAACAGGTGTACTTTAGAACTAAGTTACTTTCTTTTATCAAAACACATTCTTTAGCATGCAGAAAGAAATGTTTCCCTTATTATTTTAAGTAGCTTTAATTAGAACTTAAAACCATTAGGAACTTTAATTTTCAGTCAACACTGAGAAGTAGGCTATTTTAAACTCACACCAGCATTCTTTAGATTGACAAATTTATGAACACATTTCATAATTCCTGGAACCATGTGCTTTACAGCACAATCTCTAAGCATAAAATATGTCTACTTAACTTAGCAAAACTTTAAGATTTTAGGTCACCACAAAGATTCTCAGGTTGTTTGTAGGTATACACACTGTAAAACACAATTATTAAGATGTTTACTTGCTACACTTATTTAGTTTACTCATTCCTAACAACTATGCTCACAAAACTTTTACCAACGGTAGACAAAGTCAAGCCTCTTTTTAAGCATTTTTTCTTGAAATATTTAACAGATAACATCAATTTAAATGACTGTAGGTAAACTTAGGTAGCTGATAACCATAAGGACATGTCTGTTTCACTTTAACTTAAATTAGCATTAATGCTTAATATCTTTTATTGGAATTTTCTGGAAGTTTTAGGATGCCCAATTTTTAGAAGTGCTTGCCTTTAAATCAATCAATTCTTATTAATACCATCCGGAGGTAGAAAAATATTTTTCATTTACACACTTAGACACAGAAATAAATTGAGACATAATGACTACAGTTATCAGTTATCAACACTTCATAAAAGAACATATACACAGACAAACTGATACAAAGATTTGAGTTACTAATATTCAATTGCCTTCTTTCTTTTTAGCTTATTTGATTAAAAGTGTGTGTTTTCATGAATACACTCTAAGGGCAAGAAGTTTACATAACTGGGTTAAGGTTTAGACAGCCCCAGATGAACAGGGCTAATGAGAGCTCTGTACTGATAGGGACTGTGTGTGTCTAGGGGGCAGGAAATGAAATGCAAGTACAATTCTATCACCAGTTATTTAAAGCCAGGCTGTATTGCAGAAAATAAATTTCTTCCGTTTCAGGGAGTCTAGTTTAAAAACCTCCCAATTTTTGAGGATAATGATGAACCCAATAAGTAGAATAGATTTCCACCAAAATAATTTAGAAAACTAGTTCCATATTGTAGTAGTTTAAGGGACTTTTGACTACTTTCTTTCCTTGCATCAAAATTAATTTAGCTGCATAACCTTATAATATTGCATACTTCGCTCAGGGGCCAAGCCTTTCTAATCAAGACTTAGACTGGTAGCTGATGCTAATCATCTTTTAAGTAAGTGGCTAACGGGTGCTCAGACACATTTTATGAGAAAAAGAGTACAGCATTTAGCCAGGAATAAGAGCAAAGCATGGATCTCCTACCTTGCAGTGGTGGGCATCAGGTTCTGTGAAACTGATGAAGTTAGAAGAGAGTTAGGAACGTCCCCTGTGTCACTCAGAGGCCAGGGCTGCCTGAAGAAGCAGGCTGGAAGTCAGAGATAGAGAGTCACTCCTCATGGATACCCAGTCAGGCTGTCAAGGTCTGATTCCAGACACGTGGACCTTTGAGAAGCCACTGAAGTGTAGCCTCAGCCTAGACTCTCGCAGTTGCCCATGGCTTTCCTGTCCCTCGCATCCAAGGAGATGCCTCTGAAAGGGAATCCTGGCCTCCACTCAGGTGACTTTCCTGGCTCCCCAGGGAGATGGGGGATCCACTGAGGGAGACGTAGGGGAACCTGTCACTTGAGACTTTGAGAATGGCAGCCAGGCTAGTCCCATTTAAGTGGCTGACGAGCGCCCAATGTTGTGTGCTTCTATAAGGACAGTGAAAGAAAAGACAGGCTTGGATGCCGATACCTCCAAAGTTGTCCTGGACGAGTCCCCAAAGATGCTGGGGTTCTTGTTTGCGGAGTCAAAGAATGAACTTAGCTAAGAGTCAAGGTAGGAGGCTTTTATTTAGAGATAAAGTGAAAGGACAGACAGAGCTCCCGGCTTACGCCAGGAGGGGACAAGAGAGCCCTGTGCACATAAATTTGACAAACTGTTGGGCTATTTAACATTCCTTGAGGAAGTACTTTCCATTGGAATCTTTCTGAAGGAGCTTGTAAACTTAAGAAGGGTACAGTAAAACTTTTCCCTATCTGCCAAAGCTAAAAGAATTGTAAAAAAAAAAAAAAAACCAATCTTTAAGATCAATGATAGCATGTCCCAATCTTTTGGAATCATAGCTGGAGAAGGGAGGCCTTGTTGTAAAAGCCCCATAGGTTTAAGGACTGCATTAATTTGTCTTAAGTCATGTAAGAGTCTCCATTTTCTGGACTTCTTTTTTATAACAAATACAGGGGAATTCCACGGACTTGTGGAGAATTCTAATCTATTCAACTGAAGCTGTTCTTGAACTAATGTGTGTAAGGCTGACAGTTTTTCTTTATTGAGGGGCCACTGATCCACCCAAACAGGTATGGGGTTAATGTTTCCCTGTCTGTGAGCCTTTTTGAAATCTCTTAATACATTACTCCAATCAGCTTGTCTGAGGGTTCCTTGTGGGGGCCACCAGTAACAATGTTTTTTAATATATTTGTGAAGTTGAGCAAAATCTTTGTTAGAAATTTTCACTCTTGCAAGTTTTTAGGAGGGCACGGAGTAATTTTAAGTAATCCTCTGGATTATCTGCTTTAGTTTCATTTTAGCCCATTATACTGTCCCTGATGTCTCGATCCTGTCCCTACGTACGCTTTCCGGGAGTCTTACCAGCTCAACGATCTTCAGGAGCTTTCCCGCTCTGAGCTTCAGGTCCCTGTTCGGGTGCTACTTGTCGGCTCCCCACTGCCTCTGACCCACAGATTCGGAGGGAACACAACAGAATGCTAAAGATCTGAAAGGTCAGCCAGGGGACTCAGGTGTTGCAGCACAAGAGTAATGCCGAAAAGGCCCTCCTCATATTTATTGAGCAAATGAACTTAAACATCTAAAGAATTCTGAGTAGGGGGTTCAACATATGATCAACACACAATCATTATCTGACTTTGAGTCTAGCCCCAGGGCATGACGCTCTTCAAGGATACAAAACCATGTGAGGGCGGTCACGAGCTGTAGGGACTGTTTTGGCTCTAACCATTCTGTTTTTGATCACGTATCAAGAGTTGTAGGGAAAACAAGTCATATGTATTTGTACATTTGATTTCTGTATTACTTGATTTATGCATTAATCCCATTAATCCCACAAAATATGCACGCTTTTGTGTAGTGATTTGAAATGCTACAATTCATGGGACAGCAGATCTGGAGCAAAGACCTGAATTTCCAGTGCAGGATCCACTCAAAAGCAAGAGGGTCCTGGGCTGCTGTACTTCAGTTTCCATCCCTGTAGAATGACAGCTTCAACTCTGCCCTCCTTGCCTCACAGGCATTTCAGGATGGCCTATGAATGTTAAAATGCTGAGGAAAATCCCTAAGGAACTAGAGCAAACATGCCAGAAGTCAGTACAAGAGGTGACGGGGGTTGGGGGGTGGGGGTGAGCGTGCCTTGCATGCCGTGGATTGTGGGGTGTCCTAGCAGGCTGTGACATCTGTGAGTGGAGGAGACCAAAGGCCAGCAGAGTGCCAGCTCCTAAGCTCCACAGGCTGACTGTCACAGCTGAGAAACAGCACACACTTTGAAGATAGGATACAGCGCACGCATGATTAAGTCTGAACCAACAGAGAAGCACTGACCAGCAAATGGCCATCATCCGGGCAGGCCTCCCGACACAGCGGGCAAGCTCAGAGCCACACGTCCCTGGGGCGGGGCAGGACAACAACACTGGCAGCAAGCACAGTCCTGGCGGGCAGGGGCCAGCAGGGTATGTGGTCTGAGTGGCTGCCATCACTACCTCGCAAAGGACCACTCATTCCAGAGGCCCTGTAATTATGAGAGAAAAACAACAGATGGCGACATAGCACATGGAGAGAGGTTAAAGGAGTGCCAAGTCTCCATCTAAAGACTGGACTGGATGTGTCTGTACTCGGCTCTACGGCAGATCAGAGAACAGACTGTGAGCATTTCCCACATTACCCCGGGCCACCCCTCATTAGAAGGATAACCATGGAAAAGACGTCCAAGAAAACCCATTCAGACTGTAAAGAGAAAATGGGTCAGTGGCTGCTGTTTGCATCTGCTGTTTCTCCATAACAGAAGGAAACCACTAGCTGGAGTTCAGTTCCTCTAGTAAAGCTGCCACAGTAGCCTGGGGCTCCCCAAGTCCACCTGATGCTTATAGATCCATGTTACAGAACCACCTCACTTAGGATGCCTATTAAACAAACTCTTAGATTCTGGGACAGACCCTCTTTAAAGCAGCTGATGCTCTGACAAATCTAGATGGTAAGTCAATGTACAACATGCAAGGTTTTCAAGGAGCTCCTGCTTGTAAACTTTTAAACCCTAATACCTTTGTTTCTTATACTTGCAATGCACCTATAAACATCTCAATATTCTTTCCCAGCTAATACGGATTTTTCAAAATTCTGTTGCCACACAGGCTAACCTTCTTGTCCATGGGAGTTACCTGTTAAGGATCTGGCAAAATCTTCTATATCCTTTTGTCTTAGAGTATTTTTAAAGTAAGAGTCAAGTGTCCTGAAGACACAGCTAATGCCAGCGCTCTAGGTGACTCCAGATTTGAGGCATTTAGAATCAGTTCCAACAAAGTTCCTCAGAAAGAGACTCCAAACGTGCCTCATATGATAAAGAAGCCAAGAACGTACAATGGGGAAAAGACAGTCTCTTCAATAAATGGTGTTGGGGAAAACTAGACAGCTACATGCAAAAGAATAAACTAGACCACGTTCTTACATCATACACAAAAATAAACTTGAAGTGGATTAAAGACTTAAAAGACCTGAAACCATAAAACTTCTAAAAACAACCCCATGCCCAGTAAACTTTTGAACATCAGCATTAGTTATTTTTTTCTGGATACAAAAAAGCAAAGGCAAGGGAACCAAAAGCAAAATAAACAGGAGAATGGGGGCTACATCAAACTAAAAAGCTTATGCACAGCAAAGGAAACCCTCAACAAATGAAAAGGCAACCCTACTACTGAATGGGAGAATATATCTGTAAATAAGATCTCCAATAAGGGGCTAATATCCAGAATATATAAAGAACTCATATAACTCAATGCCAAAAAACCCCAAATAATCCAATTAAAAAATGGGCAGAGGACCTGAATAGACATTTTTCCAAAGATATACAGATGGCAAAAAGACACATGAAAAGATGTTCCACATCAATAATCACCATGGAAATGCAAATCAAAACCACGAGATATCACCTCACACCTGTCAGAATGGCTAGCATCAAAAAGATAACAAGCACTGATAAGAATGTGAAAAGGGAACTCCTGTGCACTGTTGGTGGGAATGTAAATTGGTGCAGCCAATATGGAACACAGTATATAATTTTCTCGAAAAATTAAAAATAGAAATACCATCATAAATATCGTATGACCCAGTAATTCCACTTCTGGGTATTTACCTCAAGAAAGCAAAATCACTAATCTGAACAGATATACATGCATTCCCATGTTTACTGCATTATTTACAACAGCCAAGATGTGAAAGCCAGAATGTCCACTGATAGATGAATGGATAAACACATGGTACATATACACAATGGAGTATTAGCCATAAAAGAGAATTAAATCTTGCCATTTGCAACATGGATGGCTCTAGAGCGTGTCATGCTAAGGGAAATAAGGCAGAGAAAGAGAAACACCAATTCCACTTACATGTGGAATTAAAAAAAAAACAACAGAAATAGACTCATAAATACCAAGAACTGGTGGTTGCTATGGGGAAAAAAATATCCGTTCCAACACAGCTCCTCAGCAAGAGGCTCCACAGACCTGCAGAGTGCTGGCTGAGGGCAGGAGCAGAAAAACCCACGGGGCCTCTGCACCTGCTCCGGAGGTTGGCACCCCCTGCAAGAGCAGGAGTAGGGTTCGCCTTGCTGTAGGTGCCGGGCTGTAGGCTCCATGAGGGCAGGGTTCTTGTTTTGATCCCGTGTATCCCAAGCTCTTGCTACAGTGCCTGGCACACGGTGGGTGCTCATTAAACATTTTTTTCTTCTTAAAAACAATGAATCCCTATAGCATCTTTCTACACTGATAGACAGTGACTGCAATGGGGGGAGGAGGGAGAACTTGATTATATGGGTGAATGCTGAAACCACAATGTTGTCCAAGTTGTATATCAATGTATGCTTTAATTAAAAAAAAAGTGAGTCCACTTCTTTGAAGGATTGATAGCAGCTTTGCAATTTCTTCACTGATGAGGTGTGTCCCTTTCATCTTCAAACTGGCGGACCTCAGCTTAGCCTCCGTTCATTTGGGAGAAAAGGAGCGCTGGCGGGACTCTGTCACATCGGGCCTGCACCATGCCGTCCTCGGGAATCTGGACTCATGGCTGCAGGGCCTCCGGTAAGGCCAGAGACAAGGACAAAGGGCATGGAAATGCCCCATCCACACTGGGCCATGCCAATGTGCTGGGTGGCTTAATCTGGCTGCAGGCCAGGGGCCCACTGGCATGGGCTGCCTCTCCTTCTCAACCTTTGTGAATGTTATTTCATGGCCAAATACCCAAGGCCTTTCTTCCCTCAAGCCCCATTTCATCCCACCTTTGCCCTGGCTCTGAATCCAGGCACTACACTGACCACTGACAAGAGCCTCGTGTGCCAACGTGGTCCTCAGAGAAGTAGCAGCATAGGAGAGTTAGGAATGCAGGATCTCAGGCCTCACTCCAGACAGAACGTGCATTTTAAACAGGGGCCGCTGATGAATCCTATGCACACTAGTTTTGATGAGTACCGATTTGGACTGCACAATCTTCAACGAGAAAATGACCATATTAGCTTTCTGTTTGCAGCCACAAATAAGTGGCTTCAGACAATATTTATTATCTTCCATTTCTGGGGTCAGCAGTCAGGGTCCAGTGTGGTCCGCTGTGCTCAGCTCAGGGCCTCACAGGCCGCAGACACAAGGTTGGCTGGGCTCTCCTCTGGAGGCTCAGGGAAGATTCGGCTTCCAGAATTCATTTCCTTCTTCTGCTTTCCATATGGTCCCCTCATCTTCAAGAGAGCAATGTGTGTACAGGTCTCCTCAGGCTTCGGATCTGATTTTGGCTTCTGCTTCAGGTACTCATGATTACATCAGCCCTATGGATAACCTCCTATTTTAAGGTCAACTGATTAGTAACTTTTAATTTCATCTGCAACCCCCTCCTGCCACATGACATAACATAGCCACAGGTGTGACACCAGCAGGCAAAGGTCATGCGGGCTGAAATTCTGCCTACCACAATAATTTCATCAGCAATAGGTCCGAATGGGTATTAACTGTCTGCAAGGATACTCCTCAGTACTCCACATTTTGGTCATCTCTATCAGCTTCTCTACCTGTCACACCATTTTGCTTCTTCTTTGTGGCTCTTACTTTCACTCTAGTTAACCATTGCCCACTCTCCACCGTGCCATACAGTGTCTCTCAATATATCTCAATTCCCTCCCACTCCCGGACAGTGCTTTTCTGAGGGTGCATATAATTAATTCTGCAGAAAGTCCATCCTTTCCGCACCATCTCCAGTTGTTTTCAGCCACTCAGAGGGCAGGATCACAAGGAACAAGGCTATTTCTAAATAATAAGGCAACCCTGGCCTGCCGTTTCATGTCACTCCTCGCTCTCCCTCAGCTCCTGCTTTAGAGACCTGGGACCGTGACCTGAGGACAAAATGAGCAAGGGTGGCGTGAAGGTCTGCAGGCCTCCTGGGCAGCACCACCGAGGTTCGCCTGAGCCGGCAGCCCAGCCTCCTGGCTTCCTCACGGTCTCTTGCAACCAGCAGAACCACACGCTCTTCCAATTCCAGAGGCTCGTTTATTTGAGTGGATTGAGTGGTCATGTCTTCAAATCCAGACAAATGATAGCCTGTCATTAGCTGCTTGGTCACCAGTCAAATCCAATTTGTTCTCATGCAGGCCCTTCAGGATTTCCAAAGGCCACACAAATGTTCTGAAACGACTGATTTAGGAGATATTCTCTTATCAATTTATATTTTGTTTCTGTTTTTCATGCTTAAATACCAGCCCTTTTCTAGTCTTCACTCCTAGGCCAATTTTGATTATTTCTAAAAAGCAATTCCATTCTCAATGGACAGACCCTGCTACTTCAGACAACAAGGACTGTGTTCCAGGGTTCTGAAACCAAATCCAAAAATCGTTCCTAAAAAGTTCTGAGATTGAAACATGATGGGACAACTGGTATAAAAGGGGGCTTATCTGAAAGACAATAGACTACAGGATGTGAGGAAATTGGTTTGTTCAAGAAGCAGGCACACCATTTTGAAGTCACACCTGGTCTATCTTTGCAACCAAGAATATGAATGAAGCCCTTCTGTGCACAGGTTCTCCCTTCCTGAAGCACTTGCCTGCAATGGAAGCTGATCTTACTGAGGAGCGCGGGAAGGTAAGACTACTCCAAACACAACTCCTTCAGTGTGGGAACTAATGGACCTGGAAAACTGAAATCAGTTCAGCAGACTGTTTGGCCTTCTTTAAGCTTCAACCTGACAATTTTTTAGTACTAAGACCAGATAAGCCAAGTAACCAAATGTTCCACATGGATGACTATTTCAAATTCACATATCTGTGACCCATCCTCCCCCTCCATACAAGGCTGTTGCACAAAGCAGTAGGCAAACAGAAAAGACTTTAAACTCCTTTTTTTTAACCAGACCCTCTCTAGGAGTGATAAACGATGATTCCAACATAGCAGCAAAACTGCAGCTATGAGCACTGTTCCCTGAAAATTCTAACCTCAGGAGGGTGGCCCCTTGGAAACACATACTCATACTCATCTGCTGCATTCTGGCGCTGTGTGTGTATTTCTCTGCAAGCCCTGAAGGGTAGCATTACCCCTTTTACAGTTAAGAGAACTGCAGCTCAGACCTTCAAAAAGCTGCCTAAGATTCCTTAGCAAGCAAATGTAGGTCAGGATTTAAACCCAATGCTATCTCCCGTGCTCTCCACAATGATCACGGATTCCACCTGAGTCTTCTCTACCAGCAGACTCTACACAGCCTCTGAAAAGTCCTCACGGGTTGCACCTTCAGTGATAGGCAGTCTTATATTTGGATATTGCCAAGAGGGCAAACCAGCCTTTCTTATATTGTCATTGCATGCACGGGGAAAACTACCACTAAGAAAGGATAACAGAGCCTAAATTACAGGATGAACTACACAAGTTGTAGGTGGAGTTTCTACTACAGAAAACCTTACTGAGAGACACCATAACACAGTGTAAGGCTGAAAGCCTGTATGTACAGTGTGGGACAGACTGAACTATACTGTAATTTGTCACCTACCATCCACCAAAGTGATCAAAATGATAAGAGTTCTTGCATAAAAGTTCCAGGTATAAAATAGCTAGGACATCTAAGGAAACTAACCCACAGTTTACCTTGAGCTAGGAGTGACACTGAATTTTAAATATCAGCTAAAGTCTGAATCTTAAATAACTGCTGAATTTTAAATATCAGCTAAAATCCTCTGATAGGTGAATCTTCTATATTCACTAATCGAACTAGTGCCAGACTCAGTGGCCAAAGCTGGTTGTCTTTTGGTCCCTTGTTACTTAAACTGCAGGCTATGTGTAAGCAGCGTGGGCACTTCGGAGGTTGCTGGATAACCAGAAGCTCTCCTAGGGAACCAGAATCTGCATGTTAACAAGACGCCTGGTGAAGTTCAGAGGAAAACCTGACACATAGCAGAAATGGGGCCTCCAAACTGCATCCAGGACTCCCTTCATTTCATTCCTAGTCAAACTCTTCATCTGTCCCATGTAGACCCTGCTCCTTCCCTCACTCCCTTCCACAAAACACTGCCTCTTGGGACCTGTTCACAAAAAAATTTAAGTTTCAGAGAGGAATGGGACCTGTGTAATAATCCAGTCCCACCCCACTTCCATGGACCCTTGCATGTAACTGCCATGCCACATCCTGTTGGAGAGCCTGTTTCCTCCTAGTTAAGATTGTTGAGAGACCATGTCTTTTCATCTCTGTATCCTCACAGTCTAGCACAATCATTACCTGGCTCATAGCAGGTCTGTGGTAAACAGCTGTTAAACTCACCTCATTTCAACAAAAAACAGCTAGAAGGGTTGGGTAGATCAACTGAGGTTACAAGCAGCCAGGGGCTGAGACACACCCAAACTTCTGAACCAAGGAGGCCCAAGTACAATTTAGTGACTTATCTGTAGGTCCCATTTTGCTCTCCAAAACCCACTCCCCCATTTTGGATCTCTCAATTCTTGTTTCATATTCTGAGAACTAGCTTGTTTTTTATTTATGCTCATTTGAACAGGTTCCATCCATGTCGTATTTCAAGACACAAAAACACAAATTTAATTGAACACTTAATAGTATGGACTTCACACACACCAAGGTGACAGCTGCGGAGGACCAGTCCACACCAAGCCAACTGGAGTGATGGTCACTGACAGTGCTTGTAGCATCACAGCTTTTTTCTCAAATCATTGCTTAAACACTGAAGAGACAGGTAGAAAGGAAAAGCAAAGCCCCAGAAAAGGCCTACTTTGTTAACAACTCCAAGAAACCATTTCCTTTGGCTGCAAAGACAACGAAAATGAAAACCTGTTACCCCCAAGATGTCAGAGTGCCCATGGGCCAAATGCCTATTACCAAAGCACGGAGGTGGCCACCAGGCCCCCGAGGACCCTGGGGCTGTGGAAGGCGCTCCTGAACCAGCCGGGTGGGGTCCCATTCATCCTGACTCGGACCAAAACAAAGCAAAGCTCAAGAACATCAGCTCTGCCATTTTAAGGAGAAAAGTAACAACAAAACATAGGCTTTAAAAAACCACAGATTACATAGGAAGCCCACCTCTTCCAATAGAGAAGGTAGCTCATGTTATGCCAACAATCATACTGACATACCAAAGACTGGAGGAGGAAATATTTCACGACGCTAATCAAAGAAAGCTGAAATAAAACTGCTGTTTGGTTTGAAGCTCTGAATAAATTCTGAGTTTTTATATTTCACAACTTATACTTTCTATTAAGGTTCCACAGTCTGCTAAATAAAAGCAGTAGCAAGATATTTCACAAACTATTGTATAATGTAAATCTTATGAATTTAATATCATAAAAAATTAGGAGCATATTTATACTGGCAAACCTAAAAACACTACGTTTCACCTATGGTCTAAAGTACTTTATGAGAGATTTAATTCCAGCACTAAAAATAATCCCATCACTATTTTTTAAAAACATGTTTTACAACAAGTTTGTGTTCTTAATCAAAAAGATCCACAGATTAGTTCAGCCTGTAAAAAATAATTTTACAAAAAATCCAAGACAACCTTTCAAATCCACTTTTATTTTATTTTCTTCTCCTCACATACAGAACTTCTCCCCATACCACATTCTTGCAGCTATCAAGTCACTTGATGTTGGTCAGGTACCATTTAATCCCTAAAACTTTGCTGGCATCAAAATATGACAGTTAACCAGTGTTGAATCTATAAAATATTTACATAGCACAGCACATTAAGCTTTAGACACTTGGCAATTAAACCACATAAAAATAGGACAAGACCCTCCCATTCTGCATGTTCAGAATTAGGTGTTCATGGTCCCTATCTGGCGACTGTACACTGGTTCAAAAGGCAGCAGAGGCAACAGGCAGTTACTTCAGAGGACCCCGAACACTACACCGGGAAGCACATTGTGGTGTCACCCAGTGTCATGTATCACTCCACCTCTCTCCAAGGTGGTCTCAGAATTCTAGAATGGCAGGTCCAGCTGACACAAAATGAAGACAAACAGCACAACATTTACTCTGTGGAGATAATCCTGACTCCCACTACGCACGCACTGTGATTTTGAACACAACTCGTCCTAAAAACTTGTCGCGGTCATCCTGGTTTTTCAGGTTGGGCGATCCATCGATCTTGCACTCGACTGTCACTTCTTTTTCGGTGCCATCAGCATCAAAGGCAGCCTGGACGGCAACTATCGGCTGCAGATACCTCACCTGGCAAACAAAGGAGAGCACATTAATTCAAATTCTATTATAACTTCATCTACACTTGATCAAGAGTTCATCCTGTAAAAAAAAAAAAACAACCAAGATTTTAATCTTTTAATTAGATCTATTATTTTCTATTCTGTACTTTTCTTTTTAAACCTGATGGTCATTTGCTTCCACTTTAATTGATTAAAGTATTGTGGCTGTGAATTTTCCTCTAAGCACTGCTTTAAGTATATTCCAGAGGTTTTGATTAGGTTGGGCTTCATTATCATTATTTTCCAGATATTCGATAATCTTGGTTTCCCCTTAAACCCAAGAACTGTTTAATAGGTTTCCACCCCTCCTGCTTTTGGGAGTGCCCTTTTATTTTAACAGTTTCTAGCACTGTGATCAGAAAGTACTGTCTGTAATATACTTACACTTTATGGAACTTAAGGATGTTTTTTATGACAGATTTTTGTGACTGTTCAGGTGTTGAAGAGTATATGCATTATATTGTCCATGTATTATTATGTTGAATAAACATGTATAAGATATATCTTATGTTACCTATGTTACTTGGTCTCCTATATCCTTATTTATGGCCACTGTGTAACCTGGCACAAATATACTCATAAATATTTTACAATCATTATAGTTTCTAAATATAATTCTTCACCAAAAGGAACTAGAGGCTGACTCCTGTGCTGGGCAGGGAAAGTACAAGATGAACCTGGAATATCTTGCGGTGCCAGGAAGGACGGACATGCTCAAGGAACACTGGGGGTGTGTCAGAAGGACACGGGAGCTGCCTGAAGCTCCCACCTGCCAAACCTGCGACACGTTTAGCAACAACATAAGTAATGATTGTAATAGATTATAATCTCTGAATTAAGTAAAAATCTATGAAAATATAATGATATAACAAAAATAAAAGTGGAGAAGGAAAAATTCTTCCTAAGAGTAGAATGCCAACTAGTAAATGGAAAAAGGATGAAATAAGAAAAATATTTGGGGACAACACTATTAGTAATTAATTCAGGCAAGAATCAATAAATGCTAAAGCTATGGGAGAAATAATTTTACAAACTCTCAAAGTATCCTCCCCAAATACTGCTACTGATTACAAAAAGAGTAACTTTACAGTGGTGAAACCTGGCTGACACCACCTTACACAGGTATTCAAGGTTACCATCACCATTAATGGGACCAATCAATACCATGTCCCTCCTGATATATATTCTGGAAATGATATAACATTTCTTCTCATGCATTCCTGCCAAAAATGTATAATCTACATTTAATCATGCAAACATCAGACAAACTCAAGCTTAGGAACATAAAACAAGCCAAAAGAGGCCTCTGTATTTATTTCTGAAGAGTACAAGGGCATGAAACAGACAGACTGAGGAACTGTTCCAGGGTACAGGTGACAAAAGATTTAATAATGGTTACATCTATTACTGTTCCAGGTTAAAGGTGACTAAAGATGTAACACTATCCTAGACCAGGAAAACACTTTCTTTTGTGAAAAAGAATATTCCCAGAACAACTGGTGGAATTTCAACAAAGTCTATAGGTTGAATAGCACTATATCAATGTTAATTTCTTTTGATAGTTGTATTATGGTTAAGATAATGTCCTTATTTTTAGAAAATAACACTCAAGCATTTAGTATAAAAAGGCACCATGTCTTTAAGTTAGCCCCAAATAGTTCAGGGGAAAAAATTATGTACAAATGAAGGATGGTTAAGACAAATGAGGTAAAATACTAACATTTGGGAAATCTGGGTCAAAGGTCTACAGAAATTTTTACTACTCTAGCCACTTTAAATTGGAAATAATTTCTAAAATACAAAGTTTTAAAAAGTATTGTTCTAATTTTATAAAATGATACTTATATCCATATACTTAAAGAAAAAATATGGAACAAATCGCACCACAATGCAGTTGTCTCCAGGTACCAAGCCTTTTTATTTCCTTATTACTTCTCTACATTCCCTTAATAAACCCATTCTAAATAATGAAAGAGAAAATGGTGTTTTGAATTGCAGATGCAGTATCTCCATTTACCATCACCATTTGTATTTAAAAACCAGAATAGATGATGCACAAGTTACACAGGGCCCTGTGTTCACCTCCTCCAGACAAGGGACATTTTAACACATGTGCGAGTTTCCCAAGAGTCACACTTAAGAACTTCTAAATACTTACATGAAGTTTTTTCCCATAATATGGGAAGTATTTTAAATCTATAGTTCCATTGGGAGGATAAGTTGATAGAAGTGCTCTTTGTTCATCCTTAAGTTGAAAGCAAAAGAAATCCCTTTTAGGTCACAAAATTTTTTTTAAGTGTTTTTATATTAATGCAGTATCATTTATGAACAGTATGGGGAAACTACAATACTGCTCCAACACATTAATTTTAAGTGTATTTTTAAGGAGAGATTTGCTCATCTTGATTTAAACCCTCTGACACAAACTATCCTGATTCTTCTTATATTTCCTGATATTCTATATACTTTTCCATGAGTCCTTTCTAATTTACAGCCAGCTCTGCTCATACACTATCTGTAAAATCTTGTCTGCCTTCCAACTACCAAATGCCAGTTCTCTAGCCATTGACAGCAGAAACGCACTAGTGGGTCTGGGACCAATGTATTCCCGAAATGAATAAAAACTGAAATGGAATTTTATACATTATATTAATGCCACAACTTGAAATGTAGTACTCAGGCCTGGGAGGCAGCAGGTCTGAAAGTTTCGTGTGAATTATAGCCAAGAGAACTGTAACCAGAGGGGGAAACTATACTGCAACTGACAGGAACTATTAGGGGAAATTTAAGGTACTCCAAGCAAAGCCCTTCTTAAACAATTTAAATGCCATGCTTCCCTTGAATAAATTTATGAGAACATGTAAATCAATTAAAACTATTATGAGTCTACTGGAATTATATAGTCCATGCATTTAAACACGACAAACACAAATCTAATCATTATCTATAATCTAATCCATTTGTGCTATTACTTATCTCTAGAATTCTTCCTGATAAATAAGCAGTGTACAAAAATTCTATGTAACATATTCCAAACAGGTCTAATTTTAATGACTGTAACTTTAACACTAAGTAGAAAACCAAAAAAATGACTAAAATCAGTGGCAAGTTTACTAAGTACTAATTAAAATGAAACATCACTAACCTCTTGAATTTTACAATTTTACATCTTTTGAAATTGAGTAAACTAATTTCCATTTTGAAAACACACATGAAACACTATAGCAAAACTAAGAATCTCCTCCTCTAGGGAGATGTACTCTCTGCTTATTTAACTATCGTGATGCAGCACATGTACACGGGGGTGAGAGAAATACATGGACAAGTGACAAAGGCAAGACAGCACACAGCATACAGTGATCAGATCAAAGGGATGTGGGAAGAACAGGAGGTAATAAGGCTAAGAGAAACTGTAGAAGCCATTTTTCAATCACTATTCAAACACCAGCCTACCTTTGTACTCCTTAATTTAAAAAGTATTAAGTCTAAAATAGCATTTTATATCAGATGAAAAAAAAATCACTTCACTATTAGTGCTTTTCTACACTAATAGCTTTTGTTTAACATATTTTCCCTTAATATATGAGCTTAATTCACAGAAACACATATGTTCCCCAAAATGTAAAAGAGGTGTTCTTTGGGTTACAGTTTATTGAGCACTTCAGTGTTTGTTTCTAGCCAGATGCCACACTTAACTTATATTTACCTGAACACCCTCATGTGGGCAGAGTCAACTACAAAGAAGGGAACTAAGGCTCAGAGTTAAGGTCACCTGCTCAAGATCACACCCATGTATGCCAGACTCTTAACTGTTCTCTTGGTTTGTACCTAAACCATAATGTTGGCAGAATTTTACTTAAACTACATGTATTTTATACCTTCTGTGAAAGCAAATATTTAGAAATTGGGAGAGGTTGAAATGCATATCTGAATAATGATGAGATACTTTAGGGTGAAGCATACAGGCCACAGGTCTCTAAGTATGAGTGGCAGGCATCATATTGGAAACTGAGCAACTAAGTCCAAGTGTCTATCAACAGTCATAAGTTCCAATGAAAATAAAATGCAGTTTTAAAATTAATGTACTTTGTTTCTTTTATGCAATCGTGGCCTATAAAGGAGTTGAAGAATATACACCACATGTTCTAAGCAGGTTATCTCTGGGTAGCATTTACTAATTTTTTTTCTGCATTTTTCTAAATTTTCTTAAAGGCACATGATCCATTTTTGTAAGATAAGAAAATACCAAAAAAAACTAATGACATAAATAGGGATATCACATCTTTTGCAGGAACCACCCTTTAAAGGCCACCTCTAAGAGCATGTTCTGTGATCAGCATTTCAGTATTTTCAGGACTCTTGTGTAAAAGCAATTAAAGCTGATCCAATTTAAGAAGACAAATGCATTACATACAAAATAAGTCAACTAAAGAATTTAAAGAACATGATATGGATAAATCTAATGGAAAACAGCAATTATGATATGCAGGAAATGTTCCCATTTGTTTTACAGAGCCACACCTCTAAAATTTATGGACTGCACCTGATTACTCCTTTGTCACTTGCCTAGGAGTAAAATGTAAACTTTTACAAACATTTCTTCCAACTATGTTTTTCTAAAAACAAAATCTCTACAACTAAACAAAACACAAACTCCACTTGTTTTGATTATTTTATGTACTTTACAACATAATCCTTCAAACCAAAAAAGACAGCAAACTAAAATCTGAGTCATCAGACCAGGATTTTTCATTAACATTTCCCCTAACATTCTGGAAGGAAAGGATACATAATAGATAAACAAGAAGAAAAATCCATTTAAAACCCCAAGACAAGAGCTACATGGAGTTGTTTGTAGTGGCTAAAGGCTTACAAAATTGAAAGCTTAGGAAAAGGGTTTAAAGCTTTTACCCTTCTGGCCTACATGTGTACATGTTTTCCTTTTTTGGCAGTGCTGGCTCCACAGACTCACCATTCTGAGCTTACCTATGCAGCCTGCTCACGTCCAAAGGCAAAAGCGCCTGCATACAAGTGCACTGTCAGAAAAATCAGTAGTACTTCTACCTGGCTGAAGCCTAGCATCCATGCCTCGGGAACTTTCTACTAGAAAGACTTGTAAGCAAGGAGGATCATAAAGAGTCACACAACACTTTTTCTAAATGTATCTTGTAGCCGTATTGTTTTGTCCTAAGAGTGACAGTATACACTCACTAGACTTTTAGAAGTCAAGAAAAGCTTGGTTTATATGTAGCATCTGGTTTTAAGTGAGATTCTGGCTTTCTATCCAAGTTTC
This sequence comes from Smutsia gigantea, assembly GCA_032199065.1. Classification (NCBI taxonomy): domain Eukaryota; kingdom Metazoa; phylum Chordata; class Mammalia; order Pholidota; family Manidae; genus Smutsia; species Smutsia gigantea. The sequence goes on along the minus strand of JAVSCE010001296.1, from coordinate 40,925 downwards.
CTGCTCAGCTGACTATGGCATAAGGAGATAACGTAAATTGCTTATGGTCACACATATATATTCTTCAATCCAGATGAGAAACCACAAACTTCTCTGCTTTTTATTCTAGTCTAAATAGTGATTAAATACTCAAAAGAAATTAAAAAGCTGGAGTTCTCAAAGTGTGGGCTCCAGACCAACAACATTGGCATCATCTGGAAATTAGTTAGATATGCAAATATGGGGCCTTGCCCCAAACCTGACCAGAAACTGCAGAAATGGGACCCAACAAGCCCTCCAAGTGGTTCTGACACATGATCAGCTTTGAGAACCACTGAGCAACAAGTTTCTGCCCAATTAAGAAATCCACTGGTGGTTAAAGGAATTGGAAAAAAAATTTTTCTCCCACAAACCTTATAAGCAATTTCAATGTAACATTTCTGGTAAAATACTACTGGCATATGCGGTTGGAATGTCAATACTTTTCACCATGGTAAAATTAAATTTAGAACTTAACATTTTCTCCTCAGAACTCTTACCCATCATTTACATAATTTGTCTTAGTTGCACTTGCAGCATGGAGAGGAAAAAAAAAGAAGTTATGAGATGAAAACTGCAGAGAACGTTGGAATAAAATAAAGCCAGGACAGGAGAGAAAAATACTGCCTCTACTTCAAGGGAAAATGTACCATTTCATTAAATCTCAGATTCCATTGATGTATACCAATTTAGGTGTTGTTAAGAAAGAAAAAAATCTTATGATACACTATTGGGACACCAATTATAAGGCCAATCCCAATTTCAGTTACTAAGCTAGAAAAAAAAAGTGAATATCAGAATCAATGAAATATGGCACATGTAACTATAAAACAGTATGTGAAATAAAATATACATGGAAAACAAGTCTTTTTGAATATATCATTCACCAACGGAAGGGCTACCCACACAGTTTGGTGGAATTTTATTTTTCTAAGAAAGGCACTACAGAGGAACTTTAAAAATGTGACAGAAGAAAAGATGACTCAACTCATTGACTTTCAAAGTATTTTAAAGATATACTAAAGTTTTAACAGAAGCTGGGTTATTTTTTGAATACTAACCTTTGAAATACATTCTATTCTTGGTACTCCTTTAGGCTTTAATCCAATTATCTAAGGTAAAGAAATATTGATTAATTGAAACATCACAAATGTATACAACAGAATATCCACTTTTGTTGCTGAGGACTAGGGGTGAAAGGGTTGAGATGAACACTCTGTGTATTGAGACCATGTTCTATCTGCCTTTACTTTTATTTTAGAGGGTTAAAACAGACTTTGAATGTAATAATCTAACCAGTTAGCTATCTTTACTGTACTGGGACAACTGAGAAAATAAATCTGCTACCAAAGAATTGACCAAATCATAGTATTGCAGTTTGCTGCCCTTAAAACAAGAAACAGAAACATTTAAATTTCATTATTTATATGAACAAATCACTAATGCAAATAAGAACTGCAGAGATGTAACATAAAAATTAACTGTTCTTCATGAAATGAAGAATATGAAAACACATTAGGTCATAATCCCCAACAATGTTTCCATTAGGCTTCCACAGAGCCTTACATTTCACACCTACCTGTTTCACAAAATGCACACATTGGGAAGAAGCCCATTTTAAGACTCTCACAGCACCATTCAGTTCTATATAATGTGGCTGCATGTAGTGGATATCACTAACTCTTATTGTCCTAAAAGACAAGTATTGTGGCAACCTAAATAATAATATTACCAGCAATAATTATCCTTGCCCATGTAATGACTTTGGAACAAACTATTCTAGAATCAAATCCCCTGCTATACTTGGTACGCACATCTCACTACCAATCCCTGTGTGCATCCGATGCTGTCTTCCTGCCATGCCCTGCGAAGCCATGCCCCTATCAGTTAAGTATAATGTCATTCAAAAGAAAATAAACTCATAAGGTTGGTTCTGTGGGAGAACTAGAACTTCCTCTCTTGGTTTATATTGAGAATAGATTTTCCAGCAATCTAGATGTTGTGAAGACACTCCTAGAAAGATGGAGTTACAAACGGCACCCCTGTTAAAGTAAATAAATTTAATTCATCTTGTAAGCTAGATCATGTAGTTTCACATTACTTTTGGCTTAATAAAGTCTAGCTGAAGCCCGTTCCCCCCCACGCCCCCTAGTCATTTACTGAGCACCTACTATGTGTGAGGCAGTGTTTCAGAATGATCTCTATAGAGTGCTGTGGGATAATCAGGAACCAGTGGCTGTCCACAGTGGGAGGGCAAGAAGGGGAGGTTGCAGGAGTGTCAGTCTAGGCACTTCTAGGTTCAGCCAGCCCTCCCTACAGGGAAACTCCTTAGCAGTGCCAATTTCAGAAGACCCAAGTTTTACTTTTATTAGGGATGGTAGCATATGCTTATCAGTAATTGCTTAGTGATATGCAAACTCCTATCTCAGGAGTTCTACACCTCTATTCAAGAAACTACCTTTTCTCTGATTATATGACCAGGGATGACCTCACTCTTCAAGGGAGACCTTGTAGACATCAAAAGGATAACTGTATCAGAGCACAACTCTGCAGTACAACACAGAGAGCAGCAGCAAGGTATAGTGTAGGGGATCACTTCATTACACAGGGAAAGCATCTTCCTTTGCACAATGACCCCACATTATTACACTTACATGTAGAGAACACTGGCTTCCTAATTTGCTAAGGGCTAAACAATTGGGGCATCTCTTCTGTAAAACACAGCAAAAGGCTGCTACTTTGTTACAATCACAACATCCCACTGAGCTCTAATGCAATTTTCTTTGTTTTTACTATTTAATTATATATATATATATATATAAATAATTTGCTACTAAATGGAAAATGTTAAATAAACCAAACCTTACAGAGTTGCCAAGGACTTTCAAATTACAATACAGGATTCAAATGAACACTGCACATTAACAAAACCATACCTTGGGTATGACTACCAGAACACCTGCTCCCTGAAGCATGGATCTATGCCTTCAGGCATACAGCTATTTCCTCAAGGGAAAAGCTGAAGTTGCTTTACTCCCTAATCCATGATTAATTTATGAACCTCTTGTTTTTTTCTGTATCAATTTTCCAAAGGTCAATTAATATCACTGCTAGCCTTTTACCCAACCTCCAAATGAGATAACATTTAACAGTTGCCAGTTTCTTAAAAGATGATATTAGGAAAAAAGATGCAACATAAAATATGTACATACTCTGTTCATTTTCACAAGAATACAAGGGTTTCCGCTGGAGTAGCCAAAATCAGGATCATCCACACCACTGCAGGCTTGAAGTAAGGCAACAGGAAACTGACATGCAACATAAACTGGACCCTTCTGCTCAAAAAGTGCTCCATCAGGACAAGCTGTGAGGTTCTTCTGTTCTTTTAAATCATATGCTAAAAAGGAAATATATATGTGTTCTTACATCAGCCAAAAAAGATTTTAAGCATAACCAAAAACATACCATCCTTTGGACAACATTCTTCAAAGACAAAAACAGCAATGCTAATTACCAGATACTTTTAGGGAAACAATGTTAAGCTTGTTTCTTAAACTTTTAACAGCTACCCAGTGCTCTCAAGTCTACTGCATTTCCACGATACAAACTGATCACAGATCAATCTCTTTTGTCACCATTAGGTGGTGCCAACCATAACTACTGCATTATTGAATGCTTTCTATGCTGTTGGCCCAAATAAACAATGGTGGACATATAGAAAGGCATTGGTGCTGCACTGAGAGCACTTACAGTGTACTGGGAAGATGGACATTCAGTATAAAATCATAACTGAAGGGGCTGAAAAGATATAGTGCTACGCAGTCCACACTAAGGCAACTGCCACAGAACTGAGCTTCCGGGGTAAGCTTGAACTGATGTGAGCTTAGAGGGGTGATTTTAGCAGAGAAGGTGATTAGAAATATTTGAATAATAAAGGAGTAAAATGGTTACAACTTAGAGATGGGAAAGAAAGGAGAGGGAGAAATATGCAATGGTTTTTTGAATGTTCTCTCTGCATCCGCACAGCGTTAAGCAAATGTGGCACATTTGTGAGCAAGTCTGCTGTGGTCTCTGCCCTCAATGAGCTCGGTGTACTGAAAAAATCCTCACTAATAAACAGTTAAGATATGCCACAATTGTGCCTCAATAAGAACTACTGGTGTGTGAGTGTGACTGTTAGCAGAAAAAGACCACGTAAAATGAATCAACCAAAACAGGAACCAAAATTTCAGAGTAAATGCATTTAAATTAAATTGTGGATGTACTTCAGAAAAAAAATTTTCACTTTGTCAAAATTTCTGGGTTCATCTTATATTTATCAAAAATTAGGACATCATGGGAACTATATACTCATTTAAAAGCAAAGAATGATTCAGTAACTACCAACAGCTTTCTTCAATGAACTGGAACAAATAATTCTAAAATTCATGTGGAACCACAAAAGACCCCGAATAGACAAAGCAATCCTGAGAAGGAGAAATAAAACAGGGGGAATTACACTCCCTGACTTCAAGCTCTACTACAAAGCCACAGTAATCAAGACAATTTGGTATTGGCACAAAAACAGACCCACAGACCAGTGGAACAGAATAGAAAATCCAAACATTAACCCAAACATATACAGTCAATTAATATTTGATAAAAGTGCCTTGGATATACAATGGGGAGATGACAGCCTCTTCAGCAGCTGGTGTTGGAAAAACTGGACAGCTACATGTAAGAGAATGAAACTGGACTACTGTCTAGCCCCATACACAAAGGTAAACTCAAGGTGGATCAAAGACCTGAATGTAAGTCATGAAACCATAAAACTCTTAGAAAAAAACATAGGCAAAAATCTCTTGGACATAAACATGAGCAACTTCTTCATGAACATATCTCCCCGGGCAAGGGAAACAAAAGCAAAAATGAACAAGTGGGACTATATCAAGCTGAAAAGCTTCTGTACAGCAAAGGACACCATCAGTAGAACAAAAAGACATCCTACAGTATGGGAGAATATATTCATAAAAAACGTATCTGATAAAGGGTTGACATCCAAAATATATAAAGAACTCATGCACCTTAACAAACAGAAAGCAAATAATCCAATTAAGAAATGGGCAGAGGACATGAATAGACACTTCTCCAAAGAAGAAATTCAGATGGCCAACAGGCACATGAAAAGATGCTCCACATCGCTAATCATCAGAGAAATGCAGATTAAAACCACAATGAGATATCACCTCACACCAGTGAGGATGGCCAACATCCAAAACACAAACAACAACAAATGTTGGCGAGGATGTGGAGAAAAGGGAACCCTCCTACACTGCTGGTGGGACTGCAAATTAGTTCAACCATTGTGGAAAGCAGTATGGAGGTTCCTCAAAAAACTCAAAATAGAAATACCATTTGACCCAGGAATTCCACTCCTAGGAATTTACCCTAAGAATGCAGCAGCCCAATTTGAAAAGGACAGATGCACCCCTATGTTTATTGCAGCACTATTTACAATAGCCAAGAAATGGAAGCAACCTAAGTGTCCATCAGTAGATGAATGGATAAAGAAGATGTGGTACATATACACAATGGAATATTATTCAGCCATAAGAAGAAAACAAATGCTACCATTTGCAACAACATGGATGGAGCTAGAGGGTATTATGCTCAGTGAAATAAGCCAAGCCGAAAAAGACAAGTATCAAATGATTTCACTCATATGTGGAGTATAAGAACAAAGAAAAAATACTGAAGGAACAAAACAGCAGCAGACTCACAGAACCCAAGAACGGACTAATAGTTACCAAAGGGAAAGGGACTGGGGAAAATGGGCGGGAAGGGAGGGATAAGAGGGAAAAAGGGGCATTACGATTAGCAGATGTAATGTTGGGGGGGCACGGGGAGGGCAGTACAACTCAGAGAAGACAAGTAGTGATTCTATAGCATCTCACTACGCTGATGGACAGTGACTGTAATGGGGTTGGTGGGGGGGAACCTGATGAAGGGGTAGTTTAATAATCATAATATTGCACATGTAATTGTAAATTAATGATAATACAATAAATTATATTAAAAAAAAAATAAAAATGATCCTGGTTGTGACATCCAGAAAAAAAAAAAAGAATGATTCAGTCATTGGGCGGTAGGCATAAGCTTTTACAACAAAATAGTATATGACATTCATCACTTCCTTTTTTGACTTATGTGACATAATCATAAGATTATTTTGCAAGAAATACTCAAGTCCTTCATGAATTTCCCCGAAGAGCTTCTACTACATATACTTAGTCCAATGACTTTTTTTTTTATGCTGACTTTCTCTTCTACACAAAATCACCATAGGTGCAAGTTTGATGATGAATGATCAGATTATGAAGACCCCCTGTCCAAGGCATAACGAGAACATAGAAAGGTCACTGATCCCAGAGTAACCAAAGACCCCACACACCTAAGAGCCCAAAATAAGAAAAAGAAAGATCAAGTAAACAGGAAAAAAAAAAAGAATGGAAAGAAAAGACAAAATTCTAATTAGTATCCATGGGGGGGCCAGGGCGTGGGAGGGTAGAGAAGACAACGTATCTGTTAACCAAAGACTGTATCTTTTAAACATGAAAAAGGAATTTCTAAGAATCAGTGATGACAATTGAAAGTTCAAAAAAGGAGTGGTGGTGGTGTGTGAAAGAGTTAAGTACATCCTCCAGAAAGTAAAATCAAGTAAAAAAGAAAAGAGAGGAAAAGCAAGAAATCCAGTATCCAATCAACAGAACTATAGAAAAATAACAAGAAGATTGAGTTGAAGAAATTATCAAAGCAATAATAGAAGATATTTTCCCTAGCTGGGGAACCTGTCTTCATCTTGAAAGAGCCCATCAAGTTCCCAGTCAAATGATATTTTAGAGACTGAAACCAAGACAGAAATTTTAGAACCTGAAGGAAATACAAAACAAACAAAACCACAACTTTGCAGAGGAGAAAAAAGCAAATACAAAGGAACTAAAATTCTACATACATGGCTAACTATTAAGTACAAAAGCAGAATTAGGTCATTTTCAGAAACCAAAGGACTCAAAATTTACATTTCATGTATCTTTTCTTATAAAATTACTTGAGAATATAGTCCATCAAAACTAGGGAGTAAATTAAGAAAAAAGGGAGGAACTAAAAAACAGTGGATCCAACTAAAGAAGGTGATGAAAAGAAGTCCCAGAATGACAGCTAGGTAATGGGCCTAAACAGTAACCATACCACTACAGCAGGAGGGGAAGAGCTCTAGGAAGGAGTTTTCCAGAAAGGACTCAACAGAATACCTCAAATGACAGTACACAAACAAGGGAGTCAGAGGAGAGTATCTACACAGGACAAGACATAAAGGCTAGGTATAAAAAGGGAATTGATAATGAAACTAAAAATAGTAATTCAGTACCTACTGAATTGAGAATGGGGGCAGTTCTAAGGCATGTGAACTAAACGCTCATCTATCATGGCAGAAGTAAAGAAAATGTATAAAAGTGATAAATCAAGAACCAACAGAAAAGTATAATATTTACAGAAGAAAAATACCATGTTATTTCCAGTTGAAAATATATCCAGAATCAGACAATTTCTCACAGCCTACATTGCTCCCACCCTTGCCAAGCCACTACTCTACTCATCTGGATTACTGTAGTGGCCTAACTAGCTTCTCTGTTTTTCTCCTATAGTCTAGTTTCAAAAAGCAGCCTGCATGATCCTTTAAAAAACTGAGATCATATTATTACTCTCTGCTTAAGAACCTCCATCTTGGTCACTATAAAAAAACAAGTTAACAAGGGACTATAATGACCTACACAATCTGGTCCTCCTATAACTCCCTGCCCTCAAGCTCCTCCTACTCTTCCTTTAGCTTAACTCCATCCAGCCCCTGTGGCTTCCTTGATGAATTCTGAACACACTGGACATTATTAAACCTCAGGGCCTTTGCACCTACTGCTGGTATTTCCATGGCTAGTTCCCTCATCTTCTGATGTTTCCTCAAGCATTCCCCTTCAATGAGGCCTTCACGGACCACCCTTTTTAAAATTGCAACCCTCCCTATCTCCCTTCTCTGACTAGTTTTCTGCCATAGCACTTATTACCTTCTAACACACCACTGAACTACCAGCTCAATGAAGATAAAAATTCTTTTGTTCCCTGATGGGACCTAAAAAAGTGCTTGACATAAAGAAGGCCCTGAAGACAATATTTACTGAATAAATTAATATGACTGTGGCAAGAAAGCAATAGGGCAGGAAACTGTTTTCATTACAGACATTCTCTTTATTATTTGACTTCCAGGTCACAGATTATACTCTCACAAAAACATCTTTAAATTAGTAATAATAAATATATATTTAACTATCAAGGGAAAGAGACTTAGGAAGATAGCTAGTAGATGATGTGGGATCAAAAGAGGTTTTTAAGATAGAAGGTAGTTGAGGATTTCTGCATACCAACAGGAAAGATAAAGCAAGAGGCTAAATATACCTGAGGAAGGGACAGTAAACAGCACAATGTTTCTGAGACACTGAGAGGGGATGAGATCCAAGCATGACAGTACAGCAGCCTTAGGTGAGAGGAAGGGCACCTCCGCTCATCAGATAGGAAGAATTTCACAGTGGCTTTGTTTTACGGGTAATGGAGATACTGGGGGAGTTCGCATCTGAGTTCTTCTATTTTTGATGCAGGAAACCAGGTTATATGAAGTGAGTTAGAGGGGAAAGTAAGGGATTAAAGGTTTGAGTAGAGGTTGGAAATAATCCCTTCAGAAAATTATCCAGAAAATTCAATAGGCTGCCAGACAGTCGAGCAGGTCCATATGAGGGAGGGAACCAAGTGTTCAAAGTGCTAGGAATCCTGTTGAAAGCCTTTCTTCAGCAGCACCTGGCTGCTCAGGAGGCAGACTCAAAGGAAGAGCTTCATCCAGGAGTCACATGACTTCATCTAGGAGAATAGTATGGCTTCATCCGTTTATAAGTTTATGATAGAGTGAGAGGCAAGGGATTTTCGAGTACAGGAAGAAGTAAAAATGAAATGAAAAAGCATGGAATAATAATATTATTATTACTATATCACATTTGTATTTATATATATTAATATATACTACTAATAATAAGCTTGTAAGAAGAGAAGTCAGAGATGAGGGGCCATGATAAAAAAAAGGGACAGCAAACTAACAGTCCCAATGAGGTGGAAGAATAGTGAGAGAAAGTTAAAAAAGCAAACTCAAAGGATAGAGGGCTGAGTTAGGAAAGCCACAATCAGTGAATCTGGAATGGAGTTTTACATGTTTTAAGGAGTGACTGTAGGCATGAGGGGAGGACGAGGTGAGGTGATCAAGAACCAGGAGGGTCAGGGCACTGGATGATTTTTCATATGACTGTCACTACCATGGAGTTAGGCCAAACGGAACAGGAGAAAAACTGAGCTAGGATGGCTGTTAGAAAGCCTAACAAACTGGTACTCTGAGAAACTCAACTGATACATACTTTTTTAAATTGATAGAAACACTATTCCTCACTCCCACCCCACTCCCACCCCAGCATAAGCACTACATTGGATCCAAAAGATGCAAATACTTGGAGGCATTATTTTATATAAGATAGTTTTGCTCTATTAGTCAAATACTTTTCACTGTTAACAGATATCCATGTTATGTTTCAGTGAACTCACATACTGATTAAAGGATAGAAAAACCAAATCAACTACCAAGTTAGTCTTAGACCACTATGTCTTTCTGTAAGTTAGAAGAGTCTCACAACTAATTACAAAATCTATTTGCAAATCCTCTCACTTGACTGTGTTTAACAGAAAAAAAAAGAAAAAAGAAAAAGGTAAAACAAACTCTAAAAATGATGTTTCTAAAAGCAATAATTTGGTACTAGTTTCAGTAATAAATAAAATCATTTACTTTACTTGAAGAAAACATACTTACACTTTAGAAACTTCTTAAGGTCTTCAATGTACCCTTTATAGGACTCTGGATCAGACACACTGAAGGAATATTCCAACGCAGTCACTGGTTTTGGAAAAACCGTAAGTCCTACAAAGAGATCAAAGAAAAAGGCAGGGAAATTATCTGGAGCAAATTCTCTTCTCCTTCTTTCTTCTTACTCTTCACCCTAAAAGGCACATCTCAGTAAATTACACGGGAAAATGTATTCACAGGTATGCTGCAATTATCAAAACTTCCTACTGCTATCTGATTATCATGGTACAGACATCTAAGATGAAAGAGAATTACATATCTTCAAAATCACCTCAGACATTACCAATTAAAATTTTCTCCTAAATCTGATTATCTAGTTTTAAGTGCTTTGTTTCTGACTTAAAAAGATGCAAGTTTTACTTTGCACTTTCTATACTTATTTTTCTATCAAATATTTTTAGGTTTTGCCAATTTGCCATTAACAGATGGAGAAAAACTTAAGCAAATCAAAGTCATTCAAATTACACTTTGTCATTCAAATTACAAATGTATGGAAACATTTATAAAGAAAGCATCCAGTAAAAGAGACCTATACAATTTTAATTCCATGGTTAAATATTCTTCCTTCAATAATAAGCATTACTCTATAATTAAAATGTGATTTTCATATACTGAATTTGGAGTATGACCACCAACAATCTCCTATCAGGAGTCAACACCCCCGGTACCCAGAGCATGTTATATGAGTTTATGACAGAAAATGTACGCCTATTTATCTGTATAAACAGAATCAGGCTTCCAACTTTAATATAAGCTTTCCTTGTTTGCAAACCATTAGATCTAGATTATTAATTCAGTCTTATACATAGGCTTAAAAAGAATCCTAAAAATTTCACTAGTTTCTAAACATTCCCCATATATCAAAGTTGTTAGAGATAATATTCTTTGCATTGACTCTGAAAACAAATTACAAGTACTGTTTTAGTTATGGTTAAAATTGCTTCTCACAGAAATCTAATTATTTTTAGATCTGATCCAGTTTCTTTCAAACCCAACATATGCTTATGCTAATCTGCATGGCTCTTGAGTTAAACTAGGTCCAATACTGCCCAGATATGATGAAACAATGTTCCTAAACAGCAAAAGCAAATCTGATTCTTCACGTAGCACAAAAGAGCCCCCAATTAAATTCCCCATTCACCTACTTCAACACACCAGATCATCTGGATGTGCATGATCTCATGTACGTGTTTTTCCTTACCATTCCACCCACTGAAAAATCACTACAAAATAATAACTTCATGATTTGTTATAAATGTATTTTATGTAGGAATAAAAACTCTGGCCAGCCAGTATATGAAACAACCAGTTGTATACATCTGAAAAAAATTTTGGCAAATAAAGTCTGTTTTAGTGAATGACTGACGTACATAACTGCCGAGGACACTATGTACAGGTGAGTGGGGAGCTTTGTGGTTTGGTATCTTCCACCTTGGACAGGGTCTGGATGATTTCCTCCTTGGCCTGAAGCTGCTCATCAAAGTGCCTGCATGCTTCCTTGGCCTTAAACCTGCATCCTCAGCTTGGTCAGCCAGAAGCTACTTGTGACCCTTGTCTACCTTCAGTTTGTGGATGTGTTCCGTAAGAATCCTTTTTTTTTTTAAATTAAGGTATCGTTGATATACATTCTTATGAATGTTTCACATGCGCAACATTGTGGTTATTATATTCACCCTTATTATCAAGCCCCCGAACACACCCCATTGCAGTCACTGTCCATCAGTGTAGTAAGATGCTATAGAGTCACTACTTGTCTCTACTGTGCTATACTGCCTTCGCTGTGACCCTCCTAGATTATGTATGTTAATCATAATGCCCTTCAATCCCCTTCTCCCTCCCTCCCCACCCCTTTCCTTTGGTAACCACTAGTCTCTTCTTGGAATATGTTAGTCTGGTGGTTCTTTGTTCCTTCACTTTTGCTTTGTTGTTATACTACACAAATGGGGAAAACCATTTGCTACTTGTCTTTCTCTACCTGGCTTAGTTCACTGAGCATTATACCCTCTAGCTCCATCCATGTTGTTGCAAATGGTAGGATTTGTTTTCCTCTTATGGCTGAATAATATTCCATTGTGTATATGTACCACCTCTTCCTTATGGACACTTAGGTTGCTTCCATATCTTGGCTATTGCAAATAGTGCTGTGATAAACACAGGGGTGCATATGTCTTTTTTAATCTGTTATCTTGTTTTCCTTGGATAAATTCCTAGGAGTTGAAATGCCAGGTCAAATGGCCTTTCTGTTTTGAGTTTCTTGAGGAACCTCCATATTGCTTTCCACAATGGTTGAACTAATTTACATTCCTACCAACTGGGTAGGAGGGTTTCCCTTTCTCCGCATCCTCGCCAGCATTATCTTTTTAAAATTTTTTATTAAGGTATTATTGATACACACTCTTACGAACGTATCATATGAAAAAACAATGTGGTTACTACATTTACCTAAATTATCAAGTCCCCACCCATACCACAATGCACTCACTGTTCTTCAGTGTAGTAAGATGCCACAGATTCACTGTTTGCCTTCTCTGTGCTCCAGTTTTCCCCGTGAACCCCCACACCATGTGTACTAAACATAATACCCATCAATACTCTTCTCCCTCCCTCCCCACCCGTCCTCCCACACCTCTCCCCTTTGGTAACCACTAGTCCCTTCTTGGAGTTTGTGAGTCTGTTGCTTTTTTGTTCCTTCAGTTTTGCTTCATTGTTATACTCCACAAATGAGGGAAATCATTTGGCACCTGTCTTTCTCCGCCTGGCTTATTTCACTGAGCATAATATCCTCCAGCTCCATCCATGTTGTTGCAAATGGTAGGATTTGTTTCTTTCTTATGGCTGAATAGTATTCCATTGTGTATATGTACCACCTCTTCTTTATCCATTCATCTACTGATGGACACTTAGGTTGCTTCCATTTCTTGGCTATTGTAAATAGTGCAGCGATAAACATAGCGGTGCATTATGTCTTTTTCAAACTGGGCTGCTGCAATCTTAGGGTAAATTCCTAGGAGTAGAATTCCTGGGTCAAATGGCATTTCTATTTTGAGTTTTTTGAGGAACCTCCATACTGCTTTCCACAATGGTTGAACTAATTTACATTCCCACCAGCAGTGTAGGAAGGTTCCCCTTTCTCCGCATCCTTGCCAGCATTTGTTGTTCTTAGTCATTTCGATGCTGGCCATACTTACAGGTGTAAGGTGATATCTCGTTGTGGTTTCAATTTGCAGTTCCCTCATGATTAGTGATCTTTTCATGTGTCTGTTGGCCATCTGAATTTCTTCTTTGGAGAACTGACTGTTCATATTCTCTGCCCATTTTTTAATAGGGTTATTTGCATTTGCGGTGTTGAGGCATGTGAGTTCTTTATATATTTTGGATGTTAACCCCTTGTCGGATATGTCATTTATAAATATATTCTCCCATACCATAGGATGTCTTTTTGTTCTGCTGATGGTGTCCATTGCCGTACAGAAACCTTTTAGTTTGATGTAGTCGCATTTGTTCATTTTTGCTGTTATTTCCCTTGCTCAAGATGCGTTCAGAAAGAAGTTGCTCATGCTTATATTCAGGAGATTTTTACCTATGTTGTCTTCTAAGAGTCTTATGGTTTCATGACTTACATTCAGGTCTTTGATCCATTTTGAGTTTACTTTTGTGTATGGGGTTAAACAATAATCCAGTTTCATTCTCTTGCATGTAGCCGTCCAATTTTGTCAACACCAGTTGTTGAAGAGGCTGTCATTTCCCCACTGTATGTCCATTGCTCCTTTATCATATATTAATTGACCATATAAGGTTGGGTTTATATATATCTGGGCTCACTAGTCTGTTCCATTGGTCTATGGGTCTGTTTTTGTGCCAGTACCAAATTGTCTTGATCACTGTAGCTTTGTAGTAGAGCTTGAAGTTGGGGAGCATAATCCCCCCAGCTTTATTCTTCCTTTTCAGGATTGCTTTGGCTATTTGGGGTCTTTTACAAAAGTTCCATATGAATTTAGAATGATTTGCTATAGTTCGTTGAAGAATGCTGTTGGTATTTTGATAGGAATTGCATTGAATCTGTAGAGTGCTTTAGGCAGGATGGCCATTTTGACAATATTAATTATTCTTATCGTTGAGCACGAGATGTGTTTCCAATTATTGGTATCTTCTTTAATTTCTCTCATGAGTGTCTTGTAGTTTTCAGAGTATAGGTCTTTCACTTCCTTGGTTAGGTTTATTCCTAGGTATTTTATTCTTTTTGATGCAACTGTGAATGGAATTGTTTTCCTGATTTCTCTTTCTGCTAGTTCATTGTTAGTATATAGGAATGCCACAGATTTCTGCATATTAATTTTGTGTCCTGCAACTTTGCTAAATTCAGATATTAGATCTAGTAGTTTTGCAGTGGATTCTTTAGGGTTTTTTATGTACAGTATCATGACATCTGCAAACAGGGGCAGTTTAACTTCTTCCTTGCCAATCTGGATGCCTTTATTTCTTTGTGTTGTCTGATTGCCATGGCTAGTTGAATAGAAGTGGGGACAATGGGCATCCTTGTCTTGTTAAAGGAATTTAGTAAACGTTCCGATATTAAAGGAAAAGCTTTCAGCTTTTAGCTGTTAAGTATAATGTTGGCTGTGGGTTTGTCGTATATGGCCTTTATTATGTTGAGGTTCTTGCCCTCTAGAAGCATTTTGTTAAGAGTTTTTATCAGGAATGGGTGTTGAATTTTGTGAAATGCTTTTTCTGCATCTATGGAGATGATCATGTGGTTTTTGTCCTTCTTTTTGTTGATGTGGTGGATGATGTTGATGGATTTTTGAATGTTAGACCATACTTGCATCCCTGGAATAAAGATCATGATGGATGATCTTTTTGATGTATTTTTGAATTCGGTTTGCTAATATTTTGTTGGGTACTTTTGCATCTATGTTCATCAGGGATATTGGTCTGTAATTTTCTTTTTTTGTGGAGTCTTTGCCTGGTTTTGGTATTAGAGTGATGTTGGCCGCGTAGAATGAGTTTGGGAGTATTCCCTCATCTTCTACTTTTTGGAGAACTCTAAGGAGGACGGGTATTAGGTCTTCACTAAATGTTTGATAAAATTCAGCGGTGAAGCCATCTGGTCCAGGCATTTTGTTCTTAGGTAGTTTTTTGATTACCAATTCAAGTTTGTTGCTGGTAATTGGCCTATTCAGATTTTCTGTTTCTTTCTGGGTCAGCCTTGGAAGGTTGTATTTTCCTAGAAAGTTATCCAGTTTCTTGTAGGTTATCCAGTTTGTTAGCATATAATTTTTCATAGTATTCTCTCATAATTCTTTGTATTTTTGTTGTGTCCATAGTGATTTTTGCTTTCTCATTTCTGATTCTGTTTTTTTTCTTGGTAAGTCTGCCTAGGCGTTTATCTATTTTGTTTATTTTCTCAGCCAGATCCTGCTTTCATTGATTCTTTCTATTGTTTTATTCTTCTCAATTTTATTTATTTCTGCTCTAATCTTTATTATGTCCCTCCTTCTACTGACTTTGGGTCTCATTTGTTCTTCTTTTTCTAGTTTCATTAATTGTGAGTTTAGACTGCTCATATGGGATTGTTCTTCTTTCCTGAGGTAGGCCTGTATTGCAATATACTTTCCTCTTAGCAGAGCCCTCGCTGTGTCCCAAATATTTCACGGTGTTAAATTATTGTTGTCATTTGTCTCCATATGTTGCTTGATTTCTGTTTTTATTTAGTCATTGATCCATTGGTTATTTAGGAGCATGTTGTGAAGCATCCATGTATTTGTGGGATTCATTTTCTTTGCATGATTTATTTCTAGTTTTGCACGTTTGTGATCTGAGAAGCTGGCTGGTACAATTTCAATCTTTTTGAATTTACTGAGGCTCTTTTTGTGGCCTAGTATATTATCTATTATTGAAAATGTTCCAAGTGCACTTGAGAAGAATGTGTATTCTGTTGCTTTTGGGTGTAGAATTCTGTAGATGTCTGTTAGTCTGTTAGGTACATCTGTTCTAATGTGCTGTTTAGTGCCTGTGTCCTTACTTATTTTCTGTCTGCTTGATCTGTCCATTGGAGTGAGTGGAGTGCTGAAGTCTCCTAGAATGAATGCATTGCATTCTATTTCCCCTTTTAATTCTGTTTGTATTTGTTTCACATATGTAGGTGCTCCTGTGTTGGGTGCATATATATTTATAATGGTTATATGTTCTTGTTGGAGTGACCCTTTATCATTATGTAATGTCCTTCTTTGTCTCGTTATTTTATTTTGAAGTCTATTTTGTTTGATACAAGTATTGCAACTCCTGCTTTTTTCTCCCTATTAGTTGCATGATGTATCTTTTTCCATCCCTCCACTTTTAGTCTGTGTATGTCTTTGGGTTTGAAGTGAGTCTCTTGTAGGCAGCATATATATGGGTCTTGTTTTTTTATCCATTCAGTGACTCCGTGTCTTTTGATTGGTGCATTCAGACCATTTACATTTAGGGTGATTATCGATAGGTTTGTTCTTATTGCCATTGCAGGCTTTAGATTTGTGGTTACCAAAGGGTCAACGTTAACTTCCTTACATCTAAGAGTCTAACTTAACTCACTTAATATGCTATTATAAGCACAATTTAAAGGTTCTTATTTTCTCCTCCTTTCTCTTCCTCCTCCATTCTTATATATTAGGTATCATATTCTGAACTCTTTGTCTATCCCTTGATTGACTTTGGGGATAGTTGATTTAATTTTGCATTTGCTTAGTAATTTACTCTTCTACTTTCTTTACTATGGTTTTATTACCTCTGGTGACAACTATTCAACCTTAGGAACACTTCCATCTATAGAAGTCCCTTCAAAATACACTGTACAGACAGTTTGTGGCAGGTAAATCTCTCAGCTTTTGCTTATTTGGAAATTGTTTAATCCCTCCTTCAAGTTTAAATGATAATCTTGCTGGATAAAATATTCTTGGTTCGAGGCCGTTCTGCTTCATTGCATTAAATACATCACGCCACTCCCTTCTGGCCTGTAAGGTTTCTGTTGAGAAGTCTGATGATAGCCTGATGGGCTTTTCTTTGTATGTGATCTTATTTCTCTCTCTGGTTGCTTTTAATCATCTGTCCTTATCCTTGATCTTTGCCATTTTAATTACTGTATGTCTTGGTGTTGTCTTCCTTGGGTCCCTTGTGTTGGGAGATCTGTGCACCTCCACGGCCTGAGAGACTAGCTCCTTCCCCAGATTGAGGAAGTTTTCAGCAATTACCTCCTCAAAGACACTTTCTATGAAACCCTTTTTCTCTCTCTTCTTCTGGTACCCCTATAATGTGAATATTGTTCCGTTTGGATTGGTCACACAGTTCTCTCAATATTCTTTCATTCTTAGAGGTCCTTTTTTCTCTCTGTGCCTCAGCTTCTTAGTATTTCTCTTCTCTAGTTTCTGTTTCATTTATCATCTCCACCACCGTGTCTAATCTGCTTTTAAAACTTTCCATTGTATGTTTCATTTCTGATACTGTGTTCCGTAATGATTGGATCTGCGACTGGAATTCATTCCTCAGTTCTTGAATAGTTTTCTGTACCTCCATGAGCATGTTAATGATTTTTATTTTGAAATACCTTTCAGGAAGAGTCATGAGGTCAATTTCATTTGACTGTTTCTCAGGTATTGTATACATAATTTTACTTTGAACCAGGTTCCTTTGGCGTTTCCTATTTGTAGATGGTGCCCTCTATTGCCCAGAAGCTCTACTCTCTGGAGCTGTTCAGCCCCTGAAGCAATGTCGGGGGTTGCAGGGGAGTGTTTTTGGTGCCTGGGGGGAAGACCAAGCCATTTCCTGCTTCCCGGCTGCTATACCTGCCTCCACTGCCAGAACCAGTGGGCAAAGCACACAGGTATAAGCCTCCATGCTTTGCATTTGTAGTTGCTGTAGATGAGGCTTCCCTTTGGCTGGCCTGATGCCAGGGTAGGGTTTGCCGGTTTGCAAGCCAGGTGGGGCTGGCCAGGAGAAAGGCTCAGTAGGCTGCATATCACAGAGGGGGTCCTTGGAGCTGTGTAGCCAGCCAGGGAGCAGGAGGGCCTGAAGACTGACAAAGTTTCCATCCCCTAGCCAGCGTGCAGCTGGACAGTTTTGTCTACCTGTGCTTTTTCTTGAGCAGTAAGCTCTGTGCAATCCTTGCCCCTTTAGCAGCTCTCTTATTTTAGGAAGTCTCTCAGATTACCTGCCTTTCTTTTGTCCCAGAGCAGCCAGATATGGATCCCTGCTTTCCACAAGTGGCTGGAATCTCAGTCTCTCCAGGTATTCTGCCTGTCTTAGCTTTCCAACCCCCTAATCACGAAAGTAGCATGAGAGCACCATGAAATGTAGGTTTGTGTTCCCAAAGCAGATCTCCAGAGTTAGGTATTCAGCAGTCCCAGGCCTCCACTGCCTCCCCTCTCCATTTTTCTTCCTCCTGCCGGTGAGCTGGGGTCGGGGAAGGGCTTGGGTCCTGCCAGGCCACAGCTTTGGTACATTACCCTTTTCCATGAGGATTATTCTTTTCTCCAGGTGTATGCAGTTTGGTGCAGTCCTCTTTCCTGTTGCTCTTTCAGGATTAGCTTTATTACTTATATTTTCATATGACATGCGGTTTTAGGAGGAAGCCTCTGTCTCACCTCTCACGTCACCATCTTCAATCCTCTCTCTGTTAATTTCGCCAGCATTTGTTTTTCCTTGTCTTTTGGATGTTGGCCATCCTAACTGGTGCAAGGTGATATCTCATTGTGGTTTTAATTTGCATTTCCCTGATAATTAGTGACGTGGAGCATCTTTTCATGTGCCTGTTGGCCACCTGAATTTCTTCTTTGTAAAAGTATCTGTTCATATCCTCCACCCATGTTTTTTTTCCCCATCCATTTTTTAATCGGGTTATTTGCTTTTTTGGTGTTGAGGCATGTGAGCTCTTTATATATTTTGGGTGTTAACCTCTTTTCGGATATGTCGTTTACCAATATGTTCTCCCATACTGTAGTGCCTTTTTGTTCTGCTGATGATGTCCTTTGCTGTACAGAATCTTCTTAGTTTGATGTAGTCCCACTTGTTCATTTTTGCTTTTGTTTCCCTTGCCGAAGGAGATGCGTTAAGGATAAAATTGCTCATGTTTATATTCAAGAGATTTTTGCCTATGTTTTCTTCTAAGAGTTTTATGGTTTCATGACTTACATTTAGGTCTTTAATCCATTTTGAGTTTACTTTCATGTCTGGAGTTATACAATAATCCAGTTTCAGCCTCTTACATGTAACTGTCCAGTTTTGCCAACACCAGCTGTTGAAGAGGTTGTCATTTCCCTACTGTATATCCAGAGCTCCTTTATAGTATATTAATTGACCGTCTATGATTGGGTTTATATCACAGCTCTCTAGTCAGTTCCATTAATCTATGGGTCTGTTCTTGTGTCAGTACCAAATTGTTTTGATAACTTTGGCTTTGTAGTACAGCTTCAAGTTGGGGAACATAATTCCCCCTGCTTTATTCTTCCTTCTCAGGCTTGCTTTGCCTATTTGGGGTCTTTTTGGTTCCATATGAATTTTAGAACTATTTGTTCTAGTTCACTGAAGAATGCTGTTGGTATTTTGATAGGGATTGCACTGAATCTGTAAATTGCTTTAGTCAGGATGGCCATTTTGACATTTTCCATTTATTGGTGTCTTCTATTTGTTTTTTAATATGTTACCCTTCACTTTCAGGTACAGGCTCTGAAACATGTGGCAGTCAATCTTAGATTCACAGTATCTTATCTTTCGAGCATCCAGTACAGATAATCTTTGCTTACCTAAGCCTATATGCCTGCCCCTCTGGTGAGCCAAGGTGTTTTTCCAGCATCAAGCTTCGGAATGGACAGTCATTGGCTTTCGAATGATGAGCCCATCTTTGATTGGCTTACAGATCTGCTGACTGGACTTTGTATCAGCAGTTTCATTGGTCTTATTGGGGTCCAACCAGACCTTTTTGCCACAGCAGAGTAGACACAAGCCTCTTCTGAAGCCTGAGCATTCTTAGGGCTGCAGCCACAGAGGCAAAAGGCTATAAATGCTTGAAACTGCTTGTTTTTATTTTAAAGGTTTTATAGCAAGAAGAAGATAAAATATACCGCAAGTAAAACAGTAACAGAAATAAAGCAGCTGGCACATAATTATATAAAAACACCTCTCTTTAAGAAAAATGCAACATAAACAGATTTCTAAATTAAACTAACTTTGAAGAAAAACATGAAGATATCTATGGTTTATAAAAGAGATTACTTTCCTTTACATGAGTAACTTCTAAGGTAATTTTTGAATGACTCAATTTGTAAAGACTTTGTATTATGACCTGAATATCTAAAACTGATTTTTGATGCCAGTTTCTTCTATGTAATGTTCCTAGGGCCCTAATCTGCTATTTAATAGTCTATTTGAAACTCTTAAGTAAAAAACCATGGCAGGAACATGATATACAGCAGCACATTTGACACAGTACACTTAATTCCTCCAAATAAAGTCTTGGCTTATCCAAAACCAAGAACATCAATAGAATGTGAAGACTACAATAACTCTTATCTCCTTCAACTTTAAACCACTGGGTATTATGAGTGTGTGTGCACCTGTGTGCGCATGCATTTGTAGCAGTGGATGTACAGTATACATTTATATTATATGCATGTATATGTTAATATACATACCAGTTTCAAACTAGCAGTTGTTTTACTGGGCACAAACATAACCAAAATGATGTCACTGGAAACTACAACTAATATGGTCACTGTAAAAAAACTTAGAAAATACAAGTAGAAAGAAAATTACCCATAATCCCTTTATGCATATCATGTTTAACAAACTAAAGTACATTCATCCAATATTATAAATACATATGTATGCATATATATTTATTTATACTGATATTATTTTAAATACTACAATGCAGTTGGTATATTTTAAGGGACTCAGTTTAATACTGTGCACTTATATATGTGGAACACATTTTACTGCTTGTATTAGTATGCGATTATAAAGAGAGTTTGTATTTCTGAATTGGATCAGAATGTGTTCAATGGTAACAGAGTCACATAACTTAGGTAGCAAAAAAATATCTTAGAATTAGTCCAGGTGGAAAGAAAACGGCTGCAGCAAGAGATGAAGGGATAATTAGCATGTACCTAGTCTCTGATACTTGGCCAATTAAGCTTAAAGAGTTATTTCTGATGTTTAGACAAGTCTTAGCTGCAAAGGATAAGCCATTAGAACAAATTCTTTTATGGAAAAGAATGGTTGGGGAAATAAGTGCAACTGGCTGTTGTTATGGCTCACAAATCCATACAGTGAGCAAGGATACAGATGAGGGTTCCTCTACGTTGGCACTACTGCCATTTTGGACTGGATAATTTGTCCACTCTGCCTGCTATCCAAACCCTACTCCTTTATGAAGAGCCTTCCCTTCTCTATCACCTCTAAGAAGTTGTTCACATTCTTTGGGAATTACATACACTGGATTTCTGCACATTATTATCTTACTGCTATAAAAATCGACAGCACCTTAACAAGTGCCATGTCCAACAATGAAGGCACAGCTGGCATTCAAAGTCTGACTGTTTAAAAAGAATAAAATCAGGAGGTAGAAAATGTGACTTAAACAAGTGTTTCAGTTAAGATTTTTTAAGCTTATCCTCCAATACTCTGGAGACTTCTTTTTCCTTAAGACAGTCAATAGGGAAGAGTATACTTAATTTATTCTCTATTGATGTATCATTATGTAATATTTCTTACCACTTCCAAACCAAGCAATTAAAACCATGAAGAATATATCTCATAGGACCAATGCTCGAACCTAAGCTAAAGCTGAAATATATACTTTATAAGTAAATTACTCAGGGCAAAGTACAATTGCTATACAATATACATAAAAGCCATTAATAACTAGCTATATTGGTCAAATTTGGCTTTACTATATAATTCTCGATATTCATTTCTACTTAATCCTAGCAAAGTACTAAAGACCAGCTCAGATGTTTTTTTATCAGTATGTAAATATAGGTCTTTACTGGGGAGGATGGTTGGAAAGGGAGGGATAAGGGGGGAAAAGGGGCATTATGATTAGCACACATGGTGTTGGGGGGGGACACAGGGAGGGCAGTGCAACACAGAGAAGACAAGTAGTCATTCTATAGCATCTTACTATGCTGATGGACAGTGACTGTAATAGGGTAAGTGGTGGGGACTTGATAATGGGGGGAGTCTAGTATCCATAATGTTGTTCATGTAATTGTACATTAACGATACCAAAAAAAAAAGAGGGGAAAAAATATTATAGGTCTTTGTATCAGTATGTAAATATTAAAAGTCTTTATATCCGAATGTAAACATTAAACAAAAGTAAAATTTTTTGCATTACCTAGCCCCAAGGTTTAAGTATCTTCTATCTGCTACATAAAACAGACTTACAGTGAAGATAAAGCATAACTCAATTTTGTTAAAAGCCATGATAACTACAACATAATTACCTGGACTAGGAATCTGGTCACGGTATTTTGGAACCTCATCATTTAGAGTCTGAAGCATAACCCACATTGTGAATGAGAAGAGTGCAGCCAGGAAACCATAAAAGACTAGGTAGAAGAGCAAGATCAAACCTGCAAAAGAAAATAAAACTTAAGAAATTTGGAGATCCACACATACATTATGCCTATGTGTGCATGTGCACATGCATGGCAGGTTAAAAAAAAATCAACCAACCATCACAAGACTAGGATTCCAAGCTTTGCCATGCACACAGCCAAATATTTCCATATTCAGAATCATACAAATTTGCCCAAGCAAGGGGTATTTCAGCAGGCAGAACCCACCCATCCTGTGACCCCTCGTCTCCTTTTATTATTCCAAGTACAAGTAGCGTTAACAGATCACACTCCAGTTCAAGGTCAGAGCTTTAAATTCCAGCACATAAGGGAGTGTTTCCCAAAATGATCTTGCTGCCCTCTAGAAAGATAATATGTACATGTTTCTTTACATGGCAAATAGGAATTAGTACAGCAACCCCATTTTACAGATGGTAATTTGCATGAATTTAAATTTTATGAAATTAAAGTTGAACTGATTTGAAAGAATTGCCAGGACATGTGTACAGAAGGTAAATCATGGAGAAGGTATTCAATAAATAAAGTTTAGGAAACACTGATCAAGTGGAAGGCTCATGCAAAAGTAAAGAGGACAAGACCAGAAACAAGCACCCCAACCAATGGGGCCTTCACATCTTACTGCTGAGCACAAAGCGAGAGTGGCAGATACAAGTTTCAACATCAAGGGCTTAGTCTTTTTCCTTTCACAATCTGGTAACACTAAGATAAACCTATCTTAAGCCAGTGATTTATTCTGGGGACATTTTAAATCAATCATTTGTCTCAAATATCTATATTCAAAGTTCTAATATCAGAAGTGACCATCAAGATTATGTATTAGAAAATATAAAGTCACACATTTACAATTAAATGTTTAAAAACTGATCAAAGCATATTAAACCAACCCTCAGATACAGCAGTAGTAAAGAATATTTAATTCTCCAGAGTTGTATTAACATCAGCTTTATTTCCTGGTTTCAATAACCTACTTTTTTGTTTGCCTGACTCTATTCCTAGCAAAGGGGCTAGAGTAGGGGTTCTTAACCTAGAATCTGTGGACCTCTCCCCACTCCACGTACCTCACCCCACCAAGGATTAACTTTTGAGCTCCTAAGATTTCTGTAATAATCTATTTCTGAATATATCCTGTTTTTTTATTTTCTTGGGAGTAGTTCTACAAAGTTCTTCTGGTTCTCAAAAGACCCCATATCCTAAAACTTTTGATTTCAGGCAAGAAAACTACCCTTTCTAAACCCTTCAAATATAGAGGAAACAGTTAAAACAGTTTCATTTTAATTTAGACTAGCAGCCTCCCCACCCTCCCCCCACTCCAATTACCAGGCCAAAAGGGGGTGAGAGAACAGAAGGAAGAAAGGACAGCGTGTCACCTTCAGACAGCACCACTTCCCTACTACAGACAGCGAGCCTGTTGCAGAAGAAAAAGGAGACCAATCTCAAAGAAGTGATCAATTAATTAGAGAGGGAAATGAAACACATGCAAATCCCAAAGGCTACTTTAATGAAATAGGAGAGAATGATTTTTTAACATCTAGATGTTTGTAGGATTCTTTCCAATCTAGATATTTATAGAACTAATGGATTAAAACCCTCCACAAAGCAGACCAGGGTAAACATAAATGAGTGGGCTGTGTTGCAACAAAACTCCCCTTCACAAAAAAACAGGCAGATCAGGGCCATAACAGTTTATCAACTCATATGGTATATATTAAACAGGAGAAGTCTGAAACAAAAGTGCTAACAGTTTAATTATGTAGCTGTGTTTCTAAGTCATCTCAAACTATTCTTACACCATTTTCAAATTTTAATTAAAATTTCCAGGAAAAATAATGTAAATGAAATTTATAACAAGCTACAAAGTAAACATATAGGAGACAAGAACAAGCTACATCCAAATACACCTTCTAAAGAACCACCCGTACAATTTCTATCATTACCTTCAGGAAACAGATATACAAACTAATAGCCGTTCCAAATTTGATGTCATAATACTAATGGCCATGAAGTGAATTTTGAACGTAGGGAAATACAAATAAAGTTGATTTCTACTACTGAAGCAAATTTTCTCTACTTGAATAAGATCCTTTTGCTAAAATCCAAACCTAATATTTAAAAACTAAAAGTAATTTAACTTGCAAATATCATATATGAAAGACAACTCACAAGGGTAGAAATACTTTGTCAACTTAACCTCCTTTCTCATACTAAGAAAAAATACCAGAAAGTAAAAACAGGAATTGTAAAGTGCTGCTGCCTGTATAGGGGTAAACTTACAGTTCATTACTCAGATGTAGTTTGCTGATTGCCTTCACACAATGAGGATCAGCTGGGGCACCCGGGGTAGTAATGGGTTGTGCAGATACAACCTGTTTCAGTGTGCCATGCCTGCCTCACTGCTAATTAACATAAGCAGGAAACGCTAAACGAAGCCTTAAAAGTGTTTACTATGTTACTAATGTTCCCTAGCTTACAATCCTTCAAGAATTCCTTAAGTCATTAATCAACTAAAGAAACTAACATGGACTAAACTCTGAAGAAACATCAGTATTTTAAATAGTCTGAGGTCAACAGAATGATAACCAAACATGTATATTCAAAAGAAATACCAAAGTTTAAAGCTGTAATTGGCATTTTTGTATCATTACATTGTGTCCAAACAGTAGAGAAGTACAACAAACACCACTTCTATACTTCACACCGTGATCTGCTGGCACACTATGGAATAACTGACCAATGACTAAAAGCTTTTCTGCCCCTCCCCAACACAGGAACTGACCTCCTCCTCTCAAATTTCTGTTCCTTGAGAAGCCCCACTTTCTAAATTCTTCCCCTCTCTCGTGGGTACAGGTGGTAGGACAAGATGCAGCTGAAGGCCACATAGCACGGTGGCTGGACCATACTAGAGTCGCACTTGAACTCAAACCCTGGTCTGACCACTTCCCACTGCGACCTTAGGCAAGTATCCTAATCTACTCCCATCTGAAAAAAAGTAATAGTAGTGTCTATCTATTCACATACAGAAAGGGGAAAACTGTCACAGAGATTTGAAGACATAAAAACAAAACTCTTCAGGGGAGAAAAAAAGACCAACAATAAACTAGAAGCATCTGTGGAATGATACTGCAGCAAGGCTCTAAGGCTAGCATAAGATTTAAAGCTTAGCCTAATCAACTGCATTTACTCTCAAAAATCAGGTTTTCACAAATGAGGTTTGATTCATGTGAACTCTATAAAAGGAACTAAGTAGCAAGAAATCTGGCCACAGTTTACCCTATGTCATCCAGTGAAAAGAAAAATGGGCTCTTGTCCAGCTACTCTGTTGCAACCCCAACAGTTCAGTTCTGGCACCAACCACCTGAAGCAACACAGACTCCACAGGTTCAGGGCTTGGTCTGCCACAGTAATGCTCTCACTTTAGATGTCACCTGAACTTCTAACCAACTGGCTACCATTTGTGAGGTTCCTGCTGCCTCCTCAAGTTTGACAATTCGCTAGAACTGCCCAGAATTCAGGACAGGGCTATCCTAGGATTACAGTTTTGTTATAAAGGAGACACACTGGATACAGTATCTGGGAGGAAATGTGGTTTCTGTGCCCTCTCCTTAGAGATTGAGGGTCAACATCCTCTCAGCACATCAATGTGTCCTCCAACCTGAAAGCCCCACGATGCTTCAATATCCAGAGTTTTTATTGGGGTTTCCTTTCCTTACATAGGTATGATTAAATCACTGGCCACATTATTGAACTCAATCTCCAGCCTCCTCCTTTCTCTCCCTAATGGTACAGCTAGGTCAAAGTTCCAACCCTCTAATCACATGATTGATCTTTCTGGAGAGCAGCCCCTAAAGAAACTATCAAGGGACCTACTATGAATCATTAACCCAGACAACACAATCATCTATTAACAAGATAACTCCTATGACTCAGGATATCCCAAAGGTTTTCAGAAGCTCTGTGCCAGGAACATGAGACAAAGACCATACAAATTCCTTAAAAAACTGGCACAGAAGTCATTAGGCTTCATCAAGGCCTGCACGTACATACCCACTCAACCCACTTTGAGATACTGACACCCTACTTCTGCAAACCTAGTTATCTGACAGTATCTAGATACTAAAAAGGCTGGGTCTCTCCTCAGACTCTTCTGATGACTAGAAACTACTACCCACTTTGTAAATTTATTAGATTCTGTTCACAATGTGAGGCAGGTATAATTTTTAAAAAGCCAATAACACGGACAAGTACAAGTTTAAAATCCTTTGTTTATCTGAATTTTAAAAGTACCTTTTATTGAGGTATAATTCATATTCCATTCACCTGTGCATGAAATTGCTGGGCTGTATGTTAATTATATATTTAGCCTTTTGATAAGTGCTAGACTGTTTTCCAAAACAGCTGTACAATTCCACATTCTCACCAGTAGGGTTCCAATTTCTCTACATCCTCACCAACACTTACTGTCTTTTAAGATAGCCATCCCAGAGAGTGTGAAGTGGTACCTCACTGGGAATTTAGTTTGCAATTTCCTAATGGCTAATGATGGTAAGCATGTTTTCATGAGCTTACTGGCCATTTGTATCTTCTTTGGAAAAGTGTCTATTCATACTCTTGGTCCCTTTTTAAATTGGGTTGTCTTTATGAGTTCCAAGAGTTCTTTATATATTACAGATACAAGCCTCTTTTCAGACAGATAGCATACAATTGTTTTCTCCCATTATGTGGGATGTCTTTTCATTTTCAGGAGAGTGTCCTTTGAAGCAGAAAAGTTCTTAATCTTGATGAAGATTTATCTTTTTTTCTTTGGTTGCTTGGGCTTTTGGTCCATAATCTACTACTGCCTATCCAAAGTCATTAAGACTTGCACCTGTGCTTTCCTATAAAAATTTTATAGTTTAGCTCCTAAGTTTGGGTCTTTGATCCATTTTGAGTCTCATTTTCGTGTATGGTATGAGGAAGACATTCAACTTCATTTTTTTTGCATATGGATATCCAGGTGTCCCAGGATCATCTGTTTAAAAAACAATTTATTCCCCACTGAAAAAGTGACTTTTCTTAAACTAATAAGCATGTACTATTTTTATAAGTATATATGTATATGTACACATTCACATTTTATATATTCATTAAAATCATGCAGGGGATGAGATTAAAGATGGAAACATGAGAAGTAAGAGGCTTCCTCCTAAAACTGCATATAATACGAAAATATAACTGATACAACTACTCCTGAAAGAGCAACAGGAAAGAGGACTGCTCCAAACTAACTGCATACACCTGGAGACAAGAGCCTACATCACAGAACAGGGTAAGGTACTAAAGCTGTGGCCCGCAGGGACCCAAGCCCTTCCCCCAACCCAGCTCACCAGCGGGAGGAAGAAAAACGGAGCACGGATGGAGTGGAGACATCGGACTGCTGAATACCTAACTGGAGATCTGCTCTAGGAGCACAAACCTACATTTCATGGTGCTTGCATGATATTCTTGTAATTAGGGGGTTGGAAAATTAAGACAGGTAGAATTTCCTGGAGAGACTGAGATTCCAGCTGCTTGGGGAAAGCAGGGATCAATATCCGGCTGCTCTGGGACAAAAGAAAGGTGGGCAGTCTAAGAGACTTCCTAAGAAGGAAGCCCTTAGCAAAAGGGCTGCTAAAGGGGCAAGGACTGCACAGAGTTTACTGCTCAGGAGAAAGGACAGATGGACAAAATTGTCCGGGTGCACTCTGCCCAGCAGGTTGGGAGCTTTCATTATCTTCAGGTGCTCCAGCTCCCTGGCTGCCTACACAGCTCCAAGAACCCACTCCGTGATAGGCAGCCTACAGCCCCTTTCTCCTGGCCAGCCCCACCTGGCTCACAAACTGGCAAACCTACCCTGGCGTTAGGCCAGCCAGAGGGAAGATCTGTCTACAGCAACTAAAAACGCAAAGCACAGAGGCTTACACCTGTGTGCTCAGCCCACTGGTTCAGGCAGTCGAGACAGGCATAGCAGCCAGAAAAGAGGAAACAGCTCTTTCCTCCACCCAAGCACCAATACCACTACCCTGCGACCCCCGACATTGCTTCAGGGACCAAGAAGCTCCAGAGAGTAGATCTTCTGGGCACTAGAGGGCGCCATTCGCAAATATGAAACACCAAAGGAACCTGGTTCAGAGTAAAATTATTAATACAACTCCTGAGAAAGATTTAAGTGATATCCACCTCATGACTCACCCTGAAAGGGAGTTCAAAATAAAAATCATTAACATGCTCATGGAGGTACGGAAAGATATTCAAGAACTCAGGAATGAACTCCAGTCAGAGATCCAATCATTGAAGAGCACAATGGAGGGTATTAAAAACAGATTGGATACGGTGGAGGAAACGACAAATGAAATAGAAACCAGAGAAGAGGAATACAAAGAAGCTGAGGCACAGAGAGAAAAAAGGATCTTTAAAAATCAAAGAATATTGAAAGAACTGTGTGCCCAATCCAAACGGAACAATATTCGTATTATAGGGGTACCAGAAAAAGAAGAGAGAGAAAAAGGGACAGAAAGTGTCTTTGAGGAGGTAATTGCTGAAAACTTCCCCAGATCATCATTTAAATTTGAAGGAGGGATTAAACTTTCCAGATAAGCAAAAGCTGAGAGAATTTACCTCCCACAAACAATCTCTACAGTGTTTTTTGGAGGGACTGCTACAGATGGAAGTGTTCCTATGGTTCAATAGCTGTCACCAGAGGTAATAAAACCACAGGAAAGAAAGTAGAACAGCCAAAATTACTAAGCAAATGCAAAATTAACTTTGCCGAAACTCAAACAAGGGATAGAAAAGAATACAGAATATGATACCTAATATATAAAGAATGGAGGAGGAAGAAAAAGGAGGAGAAAAAAAGAACCTTTAGATTGTGTTTGTAATAGCATATTAAGTGACTTAAGTTAGACTCTTAGCTAGTAAGGAAGTTAACCTTGAACCTTTGGTAACCACAAATCTAAAGCCTACAATGGCAATAAGTACATACCTATCCATAATCACCCTAAATGTAAATGGACTGAATGCACCAATCGAAAGACACAGAGTCACTGAATGGATAAAAAAACAACATCCATATATATGCTGCCTACAAGAGACTCACTTTAAACCCAAAGACATACACAGACTAAAAGTGAAGGGATGGAAAAAGACATTTCATACAACTAATGGGGAGAAAAAAACAGGAGTTGCAATACTTGCATCAGACAAAATTGACTTCAAAAGAAAGAAAGTCACAAAAGACAAAGAAGGACATTACATAATGATAAAAGGGTCAATCCAAGAAGAAGATATACCCATTACAAATATCTATGCGCCCAACAAAGGAGCACCTACATATGTGAAACAAATAGTAACAGAATTAAAAGGGGAAATAGAATGAAAATGCATTCATTCTAGGAGACTTCAACACACCACTCACCTGAAGGACAGATCAACCAGACAGAAAATAAGTTAGGAGACAGAGGCACTGAACAACACATTAGAAAAAATGGACCTAAGAGACATCTACAGAATTATACACCCAAAAGCAGCAGAATACACATTCCTCTCAAGTGCACACGGAACATTTTCAAGAATAGATCATATACTAGGCCGCAAAAAGAGCCTCGGTAAATTCAAAAAGATTGAAATTGTACCAACCAGTTTCTCAGACCACAAAGGTATGAAACTAGAAATAAATACGCAAAGAAAATGAAAAATCCCACAAACACATGGAAGCTTCACGAAATGCTCCTAAATAACCAATGGATCAATGACCAAATAAAAACAGAGATCAAGGAATATATGGAGATAAATGAAAACAATAATTCAACACTGCAAAATCTGTGGGACGCAGTGAAGGAAGTGCTAAGAGGAAAGTATATTGCAACACAGGCCTATCTCAGGAAAGAACAATCCCATAAGAGCAGTCTAAATTCACAATTAACAAAACTAAAAAAAGAAGAATAAATGAGACCCAAAGTCAGTAGAAGGAGGGACATAAAAAAAATAAGAGCAGAAATACATAAAATCAAGAAGAATAAAACAATAGAAAGGATCAATGAAAGCAAGAGCTAGTTCTTCGAGAAAATAAACAATAGATAACCCCCTAGCCAGACTTATCAAGAAAAAAGGGAGTCTACTCCCATAAACAGATTCAGAAATGAGAAAGGAAAAATCACTACTAACACCACAGAAATACAAAAAATTATTAAAGAATACTATGAAAAATTATATGCTAACAAACTGGATAACCTACAAGAAATGGACAACTTTCTAGAAAAATACAACCTTCCAAGGCTGACCCAGAAAATCTGAACAGACCAATTACCAGCAACGAACTTGAATTGGTAATCAAAAAACTACCTAAGAACAAAATGCCTGGACCAGATGGCTTCACTGCTGAATTTTACCAAACATTTAGGGAAGAACTAATACCCTTCCTCCTTAAAGTTTTCCAAGGAGAAGAAGAAGAGGGAATACTTCCAAACTCATTCAATGAGGCTACCATTACTCTAATACCAAAACCAGGAAAAGACACCACAAAAAAAAGAAAATTACAGAACAATATCGCTGATGAACGTAGATGCAAAAATACTCAACAAAATATTAGCAAACAGAAGTAAAAAATACATCAAAAAGATCATACATTATGATCAAGTGGGATCCATCCCAGGGATGCAAGGATGGTACAACATTCGAAAATCCATCAACATCATCCACTACATCAACAAAAAGAAGAACAAAAACCACATGATATCTCCATAGATGCTGAAAAAGCATTTGACAAAATTTATCATCCATTCATGATAAAAACTCTCAACAAAATTGGTATAGAGGGCAAGTACCTCAACATAATAAAGGCCATATATGACAAAACCACAGCCAACATTGTACTTAACAGCGAGAACCTGAAAGCTTTTCCTTTAAGATCGGGACCAAGACAAGGATGCCCACTTTCCTCACTTTTATTCAACATAGTACTGGAGGTCCTAGCCTCGGCAATTAGACAACACAAAGAAACAAAAGACATCGAGACAGGCAAGGAAGAAGTTAAACTGTCCCTGTTTACAGATGACATGACATTGTACATAAAAAAATGCTGAAGAACCCCACACACAAAAGTAAACTCAAAATGGATCAAAGACCTGAATGTAAGTCATGAAACCATAAAACTCTTAGAGAAAAATACAGGCAAAAATCTCTTGGTTATAAATATGAGCAACTTCTTCATGAACATATCTCCCCGGGCAAGGGAAACAAAAGCAAAAACGAACAAATGGAACTATATCAAACTAAAAAAACTTCTGTACAGCAAAGGATACCATCAGTACAACAAAAAGACATCCTACAGTATGGGAGAATATATTCATAAATGACATATCCGATAAGGGGTAGACATCCAAATTATATAAAGAGCTCACGCACCTCAACAAACAAAAAGCAAATAAGCCAATTAAAAAATGGGCAGAGGAGCTGAACAGACACCTCTCCAAAGAAGAAATTCAGATGGCCAACAGGCACATGAAAAGATGCTCCACACCGCTAGTCATCAGAGAAATGCAAATTAAAACCACAATGAGATATCACCTCACACCAGTAAGGATGGCCAGCATCCAAAAGCCTAAGAACAACAAATGCTGGTGAGGATGCAGAGAAAGGGGAACCCTCCTACGCTGCTGGTGGAAATGTAAGCTAGATCAATCATTGTGGAAAGCAATATGGAGGTTCCTCAAAAATTAAAAATAGCAATACAATTAGACCCAGGAATCCCACTCCTTGGAATTTACCCAAAGAATACAACTTCTCAGATTCAAAAAGACGTATGCACCCCTACGTTTATCACAGCACTTTTTACAATAACCAAGATATGGGAGCAACCTAAGTGTCCATCAGTAGATGAATATCGGATAAAGAGGAGGTGGTACATATATACAATGGAATACTATTCAGCCATAAGAAACAAATCCTACCATTGCAACAACATGGATGGAGCTGGAGGATATTATGCTCAGAGAAAGAAGCTAGGTGGAGAAAGACAAGTGCCAAATGATTTCCCTCATTTGTGGAGTATAACGACAAAGCAAAACTGAAGGAACAAAATAGCAGCAGACTCGGAGACTCCAAGAAGGGACTAGTGGTTACCAAAGGGGAGGGAGGGAGAAGGTGATTGATGGGTGTTATGTTTTTTTTTTCCTGGTTTAAAAATTCACATTCTTTTTATTTTTTTATTTTTTTATTTTATTTTTTTAATATAATTTATTTTATTATCATAAATTTAAATTACATGTGCAATATTACGATTATTAAACTACCCCTTCATCAGGTCCCCCCCACCAACCCATTACAGTCACTGTCCATCAGCGTAGTGAGATGCTATAGAATCACTACTTGTCTTCTCTGAGTTGTACTGCCCTCCCCGTGCCCCCTCAACATTACATCTGCTAATCGTAGTGCCCCTTTTTCCCTCTTATCCCTCCCTTCCCGCCCATTTTCCCCAGTCCCTTTCCCTTTGGTAACTATTAGTCCGTTCTTGGGTTCTGTGAGTCTGCTGCTGTTTTGTTCCTTCAGTTTTTTTCTTTGTTCTTATACTCCCACATATGAGTGAAATCATTTGATTCTTGTCTTTTTCGACGGCTTATTTCACTGAGCATAATACCCTCTAGCTCCATCCATGTTGTTGCAAATGGTAGGATTTGTTTTCTTCTTATATTATAATGTCATGTGTATGTACCACCTCTTCTTTATCCATTCATCTACTGATGGACACTTGAAGTTCTTCATTTCTTATGTATAAATAGTGCTGCAATAACATAGGGTGCATCTGTCCTTTTCAAATTGGGCTGCTGCATTCTTGGGGTAAATTCCTAGGAGTGGAATTCCTGGGTCAAATGGTATTTCTATTTTGAGTCTTTTGAGGAACCTCCATACTGCTTTCCACAATGGTTGAACTAATTTGCAGTCCCACCAGCAGTGTAGGAGGGTTCCTTTATCCTAGCCAACATTTGTTGTTGTTTGTGTTTTGGATGTTGGCCATCACCTCACTGGTGTGAGGTGATATCTCATTGTGGTTTTAATCTGCATTTCTCTGATGATTAGCGATGTGGAAGCATCTTTTCATGCCTGTTGGCCATCTGAATTTCTTCTTTGGAGAAGTGTCTATTCATGTCCTCTGCCCACTTCTTAATTGGATTATTTGCTTTCTGTTTGTTAAGGTACATGAGTTCTTTATATATTTTGGATGTCAACCCTTTATCAGATACGTTTTTTATGAATATATTCTCCCATACTGTAGGATGTCTTTTTTTTCTACTTATGGTGTCCTTTGCTGTACAGAAGCTTTTCAGCTTGATATAGTCCCACTTGTTCATTTTTGCTTTTGTTTCCCTTGCCCGGGGAGATATGTTCATGAAGAAGTTGCTCATGTTTATGTCAGGAGATTTTTGCCTATGTTTTTTTCTAAGAGTTTTATGGTTTCATGACTTACATTCAAGTCTTTGATCCACCTTGAGTTTACCTTTGTGTATGAGGCTAGACAGTAGTCCAGTTTCATTCTCTTACATGTAGCTGTCCAGTTTTTCCAACACCAGCTGCTGAAGAGGCTGTAATCTCCCCATTGTATATCCAAGGCTCCTTTATCAAATATTAATTGACTGTATATGTTTGGGTTAATGTTTGGATTTTCTATTCTGTTCCACTGGTCTGTGGGTCTGTTTTTGTGCCAATACCAAATTGTCTTGATTACTGTGGCTTTGTAGTAGAGCTTGAAGTCAGGGAGTGTAATTCCCCCTGTTTATTCCTCCTTCTCAGGATTGCTTTGGCTATTCGGGGTCTTTTGTGGTTCCATATGAATTTTAGAATTGTTTGTTCCAGTTCATTGAAGAAAGCTGTTGGTAGTTTGATAGGGATTGCATTGAATCTGTAGATTGCT
Source organism: Smutsia gigantea (assembly GCA_032199065.1). NCBI lineage: Eukaryota > Metazoa > Chordata > Mammalia > Pholidota > Manidae > Smutsia > Smutsia gigantea. The sequence continues at coordinate 6,391 of JAVSCE010001296.1, read as the reverse complement.
TTAGGTAGTATAGCCATTTTGACAATATTTATTCTTCCTAGCCAAGAGCATGGGATGCATTTCCATTTGTTAGTATCCTCTTTACTTTCTCTTAGGAGTGTCTTGTAGTTTTCAGAGGACAGGTCTTTCACTTCCTTCGTTAGGTTTATTCCTAGGTATTTTATTCTTTTTGATGCAATTGTGAATGGAATTGTTTTTCTGATTTCTCTTTCTGTTGGTTCATCATTAGTGTATAGGAAAGCAACAGATTTCTGTGTGTTAATTTTGTATCCTGCAACTGCTGAATTCAGATATTAGTTCTAGTAGTTTTGGAATGGAATCTTTAGGGTTTTTTATGTACAGTATCATGTCATCTGCAAATAGTGACAATTTGACTTCTTCTTTACCAATCTGGATACCTTGTATGTCTTTGTTTTGTCTGATTGCTGTGGCTAGGACCTCCAGTACTATGTTGAATAGCAGTGGAGAGAGTGGGCATCCCTGTCTTGTTCCCGATCTTAGATGAAAAGCTTTCAGCGTCTCGCCGTTAAGTATGATGTTAGCTGTGGGTTTATCATATATAGCCTTTATGATGTTGAGGTACTTGCCGTCTATACCCATTTTGTTGAGAGTTTTAATCAGGAATGGATGCTGAATTTTGTCAAATGCTTTTTCAGCATCTATGGAGATGATCATGTGGTTTTTGTTCTTCTTTTTGTTGATGTGGTGGATGATGTTGATGGATTTTCGAATGTTGTACCATCCTTGCATCCCTGGGATGAATCCCACTTGATCATGGTGTATGATCCTCTTGATGTATTTTTGAATTCGGTTTGCTAATATTTTGTTGAGTATTTTTGCATCTACGTTCATCAGGGATATTGTCTGTAATTTTCTTTTTTGGTGAGGTCTTTGCCCGGTTTTGGTATTAGAGTGATGCTGGCTTCATAGAATGAGTTTGGAAGTATTCCCTCCTCTTCTATTTTTTGGAAAACTTTAAGGAGAATCGGTGTTATTTCTTCTCTATATGTCTGGTAGAATTCAGAGGTGAATCCATCAGGCCCAGGGGTTTTGTTCTTGGGTAGTTTTTGATTACCAATTCGATTTCGTCACTGGTGATTGGTCTGTTTAGTTTTTCTGTTTCTTGCTTGGTCAGTCTTGGAAGGTTGTATTTTTCTAAGAAGTTGTCCATTTCTTCTATGTTTTCCAGCTTGTTAGCATATAGATTCTCATAATATTCTCTTATGATTCTTTGTATTTCTGTGGGGTCCGTCGTGATTTTTCCTTTCTCATTTCTGATTGTGTTTATGTGTGTAGATTCTCTTTTTCTCTTAATGAGTCTGGCTAGGGGTTTATCTATTTTGTTTATTTTTTCAAAGAACCAGCTCTTGGTTTTATTGATTTTTTCTATTGTTTTATTCTTCTCAATTTTATTTATTTCTTCTCTAATCTTTATTATGTCCCTCCTTCTGGTGACTTTGGGCCTCATTTGTTCTTCTTTTTCCAATTTCAGTAATTGTGTCTTTAGACTATTCATTTGGGAATGTTCTTCCTTCTTTAAATAGGCCTGGATTGCAATATACTTTCCTCTTAGAACTGCCTTTACTGCGTCCCACAGAAGTTGTGGCTTTGTGTTGTTGTTGTCATTAGTCTCCATATATTCTTTGATTTCTGTTTTGATTTGGTCATTAACCCATTGATTAATTAGGAGAATGTTGTTAAGTCTCCATGTATTTGTGAGCCTTTTAGTTTTCTTTCTAAAATTTAATTCTAGTTTTATACCTTTGTGATCTGAGAAGTTTGTTGGTAGGATTTCAATATTTTTGAATTTACTGAGGTTCTTTTTGTGGCCTAGTATGTGGTCTATTCTGGAAAATGTTCCATGTGCACTTGAGAAGAATGTGTATCCTGTTGCTTTTGGGTGTAGAGTTCTGTAGATGTCTGTTAGGTCCATCTGTTCTAGTGTGTTGTTCAGTGCCTCTGTGTCTTTACTTATTTTCTGTCTGGTTGATCTGTCCTCTGGAGTGAGTGGTGTGTTGAAGTCTCCTAAGATGAATGCATTGCTGTCTATTCCTCCTTTAATTCTGTTAGTATTTGTCTCACATATGCTGGCGCTCTTGTGTTGGGTGCATATATATTTATAATGGTTATATCTTCTTGTTGGACTGACCCCTTTATCATTATGTAATGTCCTTCTTTATCTTTTGCTACTTTCTTCATTTTGAAGTCTATTTTGTCTGATACAAGTACTGCAACACCTGCTTTTTTCTCTTTGTTGTTTACATGAAATATCTTTTTCCATCCCTTCACTTTTAGTCTGTGTATATCTTTGGATTTGAGGTGAGTTTCTTGTAGGCAGCATATAGATGGGTCTTGCTTTTTTATCCATTCTGTTACTCTCTGTCTTTTGATTGGTGCATTCAGTTCATTTACATTTAGGGTGATTATCGATAGATATGTACTTATTGCCATTGCTGGCTTTAGATTCGTGGTTACCAAGGGTTCAAGGGTTGCTTCTTTACTATCTAACAATCTAACTTAACTTTCTTGTTAAGTTATTGTAAACACAGGCTGATGTTTCTTTCTTTCTCTCCCTTCTTATTCCTCCTCCTCCATTCTTTCTATAATAGATGTTTTATTCTTTGCCTTTAGTTAGTATTTGGATGGTCTGCTTTCTTTGCTATGATTTTTTTTTCCTCTGGTGACATCTTTTTAGCCTTAGGTGTGCTTCCATCTAGAGCAGTCCATTTAAGATATCATGTAGTGGTGGTTTATGAGACGCAAATTCTCTTAACTTTCGTTTATCTGGAAATTGTTTAATCCCTCCATCATATTTAAATGATAATCGTGCTGGATACAATATTCTTGGTTCGAGGCCCTTCTGTTTCATAACGTTAAATATATCATGCCATTCTCTTCTGGCCTGTAAGGTTTCTGTTGAGAAGTCTGATGATAGTCTGATGGGTTTTCCTTTGTAGGTGATCTTTTTTCTCTCTCTAGCTGCCTTTAATACCCTGTCTTTATCTTTGATCTTTGCCATCTTAATAATTATGTGTCTTGGTGTTGTCTTCCTTGGGTCCCTTGTGTTGGGAGATCTATGAGCTTCGGTGGACTGCGAGACTACTTCCTTCCCCAGCGAGGGAAAGTTTTCAGCAATTATTTCTTCAAAGACACTTTCTATCCCTTTTTCTCTCTCTTCTTCCTCTGGTACTCCTATAATGCGAATATTGTTCCGTTTGGATTGGTCACACAGTTCTCTTAATATTCTTTCATTCCTAGAAATCCTTTTATCTCTCTCTGCCTCAGCTGCTCTGTACTCCTGTTCTCTGTTTTCTATTCCATTAACAGTCTCTTCGCATCTCGTCCATTCTGCTGTTAAGCCCGTCGATCGCTTGTCTGATTTCTGTATTGTCTTTCCTCAGTTCCCTCACTTCCTCCCTCAGCTCTTGCACATTTCTCTGTAGGTCCATCAGCATGGTTATGACTTTTATTCTAAATTCTTTTTCAGGGAGGCTGTGCATTTCCATCCCTTCAGACTCCCTCTCTGGGTTTGTCTGGTTGATTTTGGTCTGAACCATATTCCTCTGTCTTTTCATGGCTGTATAATTTGGTCACTGATAGTTGCCACGTATGTCAGCTGGGCTCTTTAAGACTTTAAAAAGAGAAGAACAAAAAAGAGAAAAAAAGAAAAAAAAGGAAAAAAAGAAAGAAAGAAAAAAAGAAAAAAAAGAAAGAAAAGAAAAAACAAAAAACAAAAAAAAAACAAAAAAATGCCCACCAGACGTAGATTCTGTGGGAATGCTCTAGGTGGCGCTATTGCCCCACTTTTCCACAGCTGTGACTGTGCCGCTCCGCAGGGCCCTTTATCGCTCTGGCAGGGGTGGGAACGAATAGGAGGCTGTTGATCTCAGTGAGAAGTGTTAAGTATGGCTACGCTTCCTCAGTCGCCAGCTAAGGCGTCTGAAACTCCCCAGGACTCCCAGCCTGCTGGGCTGAGTGTGCTGGGGCGATCCAGCTCCTCCGCTGGGCTCCTGTCTCTTTAAGACCGCTGAAGAAAGCGCGCGCTTTTTTTTTTCCTTCCCGGGAGCCAGCTGCAAGCACCCTGGCGCGTTCCCCTCTCAGATCCTGCCCCTCTGTCTCTCCAATCTCCGCTGCACTGCGCAATGTGGGTCAGCGCTCCCCGCGCAGATCACCGGGGCTGGCTACTTCGCGGGGTGCACTTCCACTCCCTCCCGGCTCTGAATCCTCTCCTCCCGCCGGTGCGCTGGGGTGGGGGAGGGCTCGGGTCCCGCCGGGTCGCGGCTCCGTATCTTACCCGCCTCTTGGGGTGCCGAGTCCTCTCGGGTGTAGCTGCACGCTGTGCGCTTTCCTGTGTATTCTCGTCTCTCTTTTAGGAATAGATGTATTTTCTGTGTTTTCGTAGATAAATATAGTGTTGGGAGGAGATTTCTGCCGCCCTGCTCACACCACCATCTTCCCGGAAGTCCTCGAGACTGAGTTTAGATTGAATATTAAAAAGCTCAGGTATTAGAACAAAACTCCAGGGCTTTGAATTCCACCTCTGACTATTGGTATCTGTGTGACTCGCAAGTTACTTAACATCTCTACCTTTTAATTTCCCCAACCGTAAAAACAGAGATTTGAAGATATACTTTATCATTGGATTGTTGTGACAATTAAATGAACTAATACATATAAATTACTTAGAATAGTGCCAGACACATAGTAAGCATTCAGTAAGTGTTAGTCATTATCATCAGAGCTAGCTGGGCTCCCTGGCTGAAGACAGCCTACCCATATTGCCTTCATCAGGCCTCCATCTCCGTCCTTTAGGTTAGATCCCTGAAAGCAGAGCCTAAGAAAATAACTTGGATGTGGGTAGTTTATTTGAAAAGTAATTCCAGGAAATGGTGTAAGGAACCAGTAAGAGTGAGACAAGGAACAACTAAATGCCAATGATGTTTGGATTATTGAAGTTGTTACTCTAGACCATGAATTCTCCATGGGGGCAGTATAGACTCCTAAGGTTCTTGAAAGAGAAAGAAATCTTAGCTATTATAATAGTTTGTGGCCCTCCAAAGGCCTGCAGTATATAAATAGATATACAGAATATCTGTGCTATTACAATTTCAGGAGGGAAGGGATTAGGGAAAAAACTGTAAAAAGCTCCTTAGTGGATGTAATAATAATGATAGTAGTAAACATGGTGCGGGCAATGGAGACTTAACTCCATAGAGCTCAACCTCTAGGAAGCATACAGAATGTCTCCCAGAAATGTGTGGTGCATGTATTCACCAACTCCCACTGTTTACTAGTTGAAGACTGCCTCTGGGCATTATGTTGCTCATGCTTCCAAGACCCTGGGAGGAATGCCAAAAAGACAAGGCAGGAGTCCTTGAAGCAGAATGTCAGTGGGGCCAGGTGAGTCAGAACTGTCCACCACACAGCTGTGGTGAGGTCAAAGGTAAGCTAGATTGTATGCATGGGGCTGTGAAATTTGTTAATATCCAATTCAGAAGTTCAAGCTCCTGTGTGGTCCTGACTTTTTTCACTAAAACAAGGCTTTGGGCACGAAATCTCATTATGTGCATTTCTGAATGTACATAATGTGTCCCATTTTTTCATGTTATTTCTGTTATGTGAAATATTTGTATAAGGGCCTGGATTATGATCCATGGACATAAATTTCTCTTTTCTTCCTTTGTCCTCTTTGGAAAGTTTACTTAAGAAGTCTCTTTATAAAAATGCTATTGGAAAAAGCAAGAACTAATAACCACAATTTATCTGTTTGATCCCTAAACCATACTTGAGTCTCCTACCCTATTGTGAACAAATATGTCACTGACCTCTATTTTTATTTTGAATTATAAAAGCAAAAGTGGTTTTAATTGACTAGCCAAGTTTCCCTCCTCAGACTGCTAATCTAGATAAATAGAAAATATTTCTTGAAAAGACAAAAATTAAATTTTACCAAAGACAATTCCCCTCATATATCATCATAGTAATTCATCAGCAGGTAAATATGTTGACATCAGGATTAGTCGAGAAGCCATATAGAGTGTGATAGCCTACCAAGTGGATCATTCAAGGGAAAAAGTGCTTATAAAAACTATACAAATTGGTGGAAACAACAGTATGCATCCGAATGCTAACTGGCGCCTGGTAGGAAGTGGCCGAAAGAGAAGGGTACAGCAAGGTGTGCGTATTCACATTGTGCTGGTGAAAATGAAACACTCAGAGTGCATGTTTTTTTCCGATGATAGGTAAACAGGAAAAAACATCAATGGGAGAAGGAAACCAAACTTCTCTGGCTGAATTTATCTTGCTGGGACTTTCACAGGATCCAAAGATCCAGATCTTGCTGTTCTGTGTTTTCCTGATTGTCTACCTTCTCTCTATATGTGGAAACCTA
>JAVSCE010001295.1:0-35536 GCA_032199065.1 Smutsia gigantea | reverse complement strand
CAGAACAGCTTTTTAAAGGACAACCTTGGGGAGGGTGGGGGGGTGGGCCCAGAGCATCACGTTCTGAGTAGAAATTCTCCACAGATTGCGATGCCAGAAATATGAGACATACTGTGCTGGCTCACCTCATTCAGCCCATTTTTTTTTTTTAACAGCTTTTACTATGAAAACCAGTGGTTGAATCTTGCACATACACCTCTCCTGGCAGTGCCACCTTCTCACCAAGTGATTCTGGGCTACCTGTAGGCCAGGTCAGAGGTCATAACACCTGTCAGCACTCCACATGGCAGGCCTGCTCACAGCCTCAGACCAACCCTCCGGTCACTGATGATACTAGGATGAGGAAAGAGGGGGGCAAGGGGGAGAATCACTTTTTCCCTGGGGAGGAAATGGGGATGGGAAGGTAGATTGCAAACAGAATCATGAATCAGTATCATAAAGTGGTACCTGTGTCAGCTGGGCCTCCATCGAATAACAAACCAGCAGCTAACAAAACTGTCACCTGGGCGGCCCTGAGGCTTGGGCCTGTCCAGTAGACGCCCTGTCCGTTGTACTTCCGTGTGCCTGTTCCCTTGATGTCTGTGCGTTGGGAATGCATTGAGAGATGATGTACATCTGATATGTTCCCATGAAATAAACTGCCAGCAAACTTTCTAACTTGTATTTTAACTATTGAATAAGAGATAAAAACTTTTGCTTGGGTCATGTCCAAATTCTGGACTGTATCTCTTATTTTTAGAAATCATTCTTTACATTTAAAATTAAAAACAAAAAACACCTGAGGTCATGATAAAGTCCTCGGTGTAAATGTGTTCTCTCCATGCTGCCATTAAGCCAAATCAAAAGCTGTGAAAAAAAAAAGAAGTGCTTGAGAATGTGTGTTCATGAGAAAGAGATTTATTTACAGATCAAAGTCTTTGTTTTATGAAGCCACCAAACTTTGAAAGGAATGTCACCTTTTTTTTTTCCTTTATTATGGAACCCAGAGATTGTACAAAGAAAAAAAGTTTCTGTTGCTTTTTTGATGCTGGCACGAGGTTTTTGTCCACCTTTTTTCATATATCTGTGTATAAAAAATTCTGACCATTGTTTACTATGGGATTAGTATTACATTTTGAGGTAAACAAATGAATTTGTATTGCTTGATAAACTATTAGCTTGTAAATTTAAGGTTTCTTTACCTCAATTAAAGTAATGGACCAATAAACCTATGAAAGATGCTTTCTTTACCTGGAGTCATGTTCTCATCTGTACCTTTGTATAGGACAGGAAAACGTGTGCCTCTTTTTTCTTTTTTTTTTAATCTTCTCTCACGACGTATCTGTTTGCTTGCAAGAATCAGGATATACTAAGCAACAGGCAAAAATATTACTGGACTGTTTTTCTTCACTACTTTACAGATTTATCCTCAATTTACCCTCCCCTACTTTTTACAAGTTGGCACGAAGTTGGAGAGAAGCAACTACCTAGTATTTATACATAACCATTGTGATTGGCGGGCAGGCTGGCAGCCAGCCGAGGTCATTGCGTGGAGGATTTCTTCCTCCTCCATCCCACAGCAAACAAAGCACAACATAGTATTCTGAATCAGGGCCAGTCATTTCCTGATTTATTTTTTGACTGCTATGGTAGTTTAAAAAACCTAAGGAAGAAATGTCTGCAGTTCATTAAGAGTGTTAACAGTGTGTTGCAAATCAACAGAATGATGGGCTAAGGTTTCCTAATGACAGCAATGCAGTGGAAATGGACCTAAACTGGTGATAAATTTGGTTTACTGATAGTAGACATCGTTAATGTAAGACTGTAGTCATACAGAACGAGGAAGCAAGGTGGGATAAAAGAGATTTGGGATCAAATCTCAGTTTTTCCACTTAAAAGCTATGTGGCTTAGGCAAGTCACATCTCTGAGTGTCAGTAGTTCGACCTTTGGAAGGAAGACATGCCTTCTCTGAAGAGTTGCTGATAAGGTATATAAAGCAGCTGGGCACTCGCATGATATGGAAAGACTCCATCTATTACTTGTCTAAATATGGTCAACTTAAGCATATTACCATAACAATCTTTCCTGTGTGTGTGTTTTGCCAACTGGAAATTAAAGAGGGAGTATCTTTTGAGAAGGATTCAAGATGGCAGCGTGAGAGGTGAGACAGAGAATTCCTTCCAAAACCACATATAGTGTGAAAATATAGTTAATACAACTAGCCCTAAAACAGCAACAGGAAAGAAGGCTGCACCAGACTGCATACAGACCTCACGAACAGAGCAGACCTCATGAAATGGTAACGTCCGAAAGCCTTGATCCGGTGGGACCTGAGCCCTTCCCCCACCCCAGTTCACCAGTGGGAGGAAGAGAAATGGAGCGGGGAGGGGGTGGAAGCCTAGAACTGCTGAACACCTAGCCCTGAAGGTCTGCTTTGGACCACAGACCTACATTGTATGGTGCTCTGGAGGTTGCGGGGGTTGGGGACCTGGGACAGACGGAGAGCTTGAAAGACTGAGATTCCAGCTGTTTGTGGAGGATGGGGATCCACATCCGGCCGCTCTGGGACAAAGGAAAGGTGGGCGGTCTGAGAGGCTTCCTAGCAGCGAGAGGGCTGCTGAAGGGGCAGGGTTTGCATGGAGCTTGCTTTGAGGGAGAAGGGATAGGTGGACAAGGTGGTCTGGGCACACTCTGCCCAGAGGGTTGGGAACTTGGAGGAGCTTCAGGGGCCCCATCCCCCTCGCTGCCTATCTAGCTCCAAGGCCCACCACTGTGATACACAGCTTGCTGCACCTTCCTCCTGGCTTGCTGGTACCTGCTCACAAACCTGCAGTCACTGCGCTGGTGTCAGGCCACACAGAGGCCCTGCCGACAACAGCTAGAGATGCCCAGCACAGAGGCTTACACCTGTGTGCTTGGCCCACTGGCTCTGATACTGGAGACAGGCACTGCAGCCAGGAATCAGAAAACAGATCTTTCCTACCCCCAGGCACCAGTGCCGCTCCCCTACAACCCCCAACCTCACTCTAGGGTCTGAGCAGCTCCAGAGACTAGAGCTTCTGGGCATTACAGGGCACCACGTAGAATTATGAAACGTCAAAGGAACCTGGTTCAGACCAAAATATCACAAACCCCAGAAAAAGGACCAAATGAAACTGAACTCAACAATCTTCCTGAAAGAGAGTTTAAAATAAAAATCATAAACATGCTCATGGAGGTACAGAAATATATTCAAGAACTCAGGGACGAATTTAAGACAGAGATTCAATCATTAAGAAATTCCATATCTGAAATGAACATACAATGGAGGCATTTAAAAGCAGATTAGATGTAGTAGAACAGACGGTAAATGGGATAGAAATTAGAGAAGAGGAATACAAAGAAGCTGAGGCACAGAGAGAAAAAAGGATTTCTAAGAATGAAAGAATATTGAGAGAACTGTGTGATCACTCCAAACCGAACAATATCCACATTACAGGGGTACCAGAAGAAGAGAGAGAAAGGGATAGAAAGTGTTATTGAGGAGGTAATTGCTGAAAACTTCCCCAATCTGGGGAAGGAGATAGTCTCTCAAGCCATGGAGGTGCACAGGTCTCCCAACACAAGGGACTCAAGGAACACAATATCAAGATATATAATAATTAAAATGGCAAAGATCAAGGATAAAGACAAACTTTTAAAAGCAGCTAGAGAGAGAAAAAAGATCACATACAAAGGAAAACACATCAGGCTATCATCAGATTTCTCAACAGAAACCTTACAGGCCAGAAGGGAGTGGCATGATGTATTTAATGCAATGAAGCAGAAGAGCCTTGAACCAAGAATACTCTACCCGGTGAGGTTATCATTTAAATTTGAAGGAGGGATTAAACAATTTTCAGAAAAGCAAAAGCTGAAAGAATTTGCTTCCCACAAACCACCTCTACAGTGCATTTTGGAGGAATGCTATAGATGGAAGTATTCCTAAGGCTAAATAGATGTCACCAGGGGAAATAAAACCACAACAAAGTAGAATAATTAATTACTAAGCAGATGCAAAATCAAATCAACTACCCCCAAAGTCAATCAAGGGACAGACAAAAGAGTACAGAATATGATACCTAACATACCTAACATATAAAGAATGGAGGAAGAAAAAGGAGGAAAAAAAACCTTTAGGTTGTGTTTGTTATAGCATACGAAGTGACTTAAATTAGACTCTTAGGTAGTAAGGGAATTACCTTGGAACCTTTGGTAACCACAAATCTAAAGCCTGCAGTGGCAATAAGTACATACCTATCAATAATCACCCTAAATGTAAACAGTCTGAATGCACCAATCAAAAGACATAGAGTCACTGAATGGATAAAAAAATAAGACCCATCTATATGCTGCCTACAAGAGACTCACTTCAAACCAAAGACATACACAAACTGAAAGTGAAGGGATGGAAAAAGATATTTCATGCAACTAATATGGAGAAAAAAGCAGGAGTTGCAGTACTTATATCAGACAAAATAGACTTCAAAACAAAGGAAGTAGCAAGGGGTAAAGAAGGACATTACATAATGATAAAGGGGTAAATCCAACAAGAAGATATAACTATTATAAATATCTGTGCACCCAACACAGGATCACCTATATATGTGAAACAAATACTAACAGAATTAAAGGGGGAAATAGAATGCAATGCATTCATTTTAGGAGACTTCAACACACCACTCACTCCAAAGGACAGATCAACCAGACAGAAAAAAAAGTAATGACACCAGATGCACTGAACAACACACTAGAACAGATGGACCTAACAGACATCTACAGAACTCTGCACCCAAAAGCAGCAGGATACATACACATTCTTCAAAAGGGCACATGGAACATTTTCCAGAATAGACCACATACTAGGCCACAAAAAGAACCTCAGTAAACAAAAAGATTGAAATTGTACCAACCAGCTTCTCAGATCACAAAAGTATAAACTAGAAATAAATTACACAAAGAAAACGAAAAAGCCTACAAACACATGGAGGCTTAATAACATGCTCCTAAATAACCAATGGATCAATGACCAAATAAAAACAGAGATCAAGCAATATGTGGAGACAAATGACAACAATAATTCAACACTGCAAAATCTGTGGGAGGCAGCGTAGGCCGTGCTAAGAGGAAAGTATACTGCAATACAGACCTACCTCAGGAAAGAGGAACAATCCCAAATGAACAGTCTAAACTCACATTTAATGAAACTAGAAAAAGAAGAACAAATGAGGCCCAAAGTCAGTAGAAGGAGGGACATAATAAAGATTAGAGCAGAAATAAATAAGCTCTAGAAGAATAAAACAACAGAAAGAATCAATGAAAGCAGGAGCTGGTTCTTCGAGAAAATAAACAAAATAGATAAACCCCTAGCCAGACTTATCAAGGAATAGAGTCTACACACATAAACAGAATCAGAAATGAGAAAAGAAAAACCACTATGGACACCACCACAATGGAAATACAAAGAATTATGAGCAAATACTATGAAAAATTATATGGTAACAAACTGGATAACCTATAAGAAATGGACAACTTTCTAGAAAAATACAACCTTCCAAGGCTGACCCAGGAAGAAATAGAAAATCTGAATAGACCAATTACAAGCAAGGAAATTGAATTGGTAATCAAAAGCCTACCTAAGAACAAAACGCCTGAACCAGATGGTTTCACTGCTGAATTTTATCAAACATTTGGTGAAGACCTAATACCCATCCTCCTTAAAGTTTTCCAAGATGTAGAAGAGGAGGGAAAACTCCCAAATTCATTCTATGAGGCCAACATCACTCTAATACCAAAACCAGGCAAAGACACCACCAAAAAGAAAATTACAGACCAATATCCTTCTGAACATAGATGCAAAACTCAACAAAATATTAGCAAACTGAATTCATAAATATATCGAAAAGATCATCCATCATGATCACGTGGGATTCATCCCAGGGATGCAAGGATGGTACATTTGAAAATCAATCAACATCATCCACCACATCAACAAAGAGGACAAAAACCACATGATCATCTCCATAGATGCCGAAAAAGCATTTGACAGAATTCAACATCCATTCATGATAAAAACTCTCAACAAAATGGGTATAGAGGGAAAGTACCTCAACATAATAAAGGCCATATATGACAAACCCACAGCCAACATTATACTTAACAGCGAGAAGCTGAAATCTTTTCCTTTAAGATCGGGAACAAGACAAGGATGCCCACTCTCCGGACTTTTATTTTATTCAACATAGTTCTGAAGGTCCTAGCCACGGCAATCAGACAACACAAAGAAATAAAAGGCATCCAGATTGGTAAGGAAGAAGTCAAACTGTCCTGTTTGCAGATGACATGATATTGTATATAAAAAACCCTAAAGAATCCACTCCAAAACTACTAGATCTTGTATCTGCATTCAGCAAAGTTGTGGGATACAAAATTAAAATACAGAAATCTGTTGCATTCCTATACACTAACGATGAACTAGCAGAAAGAGAAATCAGGAAAACAATTCCGTTCACAATTGCATCAAAAAGAATAAAATACCTAGGAATAAACCTAACCAAGGAAGTGAAAGACCTATACTCTGAAAACTATAAGACACTCATCAGGAAATTAAAGATACCAATAAACGGAAACACATCCTGTGCTCATGGATAGGAAGAATTAATATTGTCAAAATGGCCATTCTGCCTAAAGCAATCTACAGAGTCAATGCAATCCCTATCAAAATACCAACAGCATTCTTCAAATGAACTAGAGCAAATAGTTCTAAAATTCGTATGGAACCACAAAAGACCCCGAATAGCCAAAGCAATCCTGAGAAGGAAGAATAAAGCGGGGGAAATTATGCTCCTTGACTTCGAGGTCTACTACAAAGCCACAGTAATCAAGACAATTTGGTACTGGCACAAGAACAGACCCATAGACCAATGGAACAGACTAGAGAGCCCTGATATAAACCCAACCATATATCATCAATTAATATATGGTAAGGAAGCAATGGATATACAATGGGGAAATGACAGCCTCTTCAACAGCTGGTGTTGGCAAAACTGGACAAGCTACATATAAGAGAATGAAACTGGATTATTGTCTAACCCCATACACAAAAGTAAACTCAAAATGGATCAAAGATCTGAATGTAAGTTATTAAACCATAAAATTCTTAGAAAAAAATATAGGCAAAAATCTCTTGGACATAAATATGAGCAACTTCTTCATGAACATATCTCCCTGGGCAAGGGAAACAAAAGCAAAAATGAACAAGTGGGACTATATCAAACTAAAAAGCTTCTGTACAGCAAAGGACACCATCAGCAGAACAAAAAGACATCCTACAGTATGGGAGAATATATTCATAAATGACCTCTGATAAGGGTTGACATCCAAATTATATAAAGAGCTCACGCACCTCAACAAACAAAAAGCAAATAAGCCAATTAAAAGATGGGCAGAGGACATGAATAGACACTTCTCCAAGATGGCCAACAGACACATGAAAAGATGCTCCACATCCCTAATCATCAGAGAAATGCAAATTAAAACCACAATGAGATATCACCTCACACCAGTGAGGATGGCCAACATCCAAAACACAAACAACAACAAATGTTGGCGAGGATGTGGAGAAAGGGGACCCTCCTACACTGTTGGTGGGAATGTAAAATAGTTCAACCATTGTGGAAAGCAGTATGGAGGTTCCTCAAAAAACTCAAAATAGAAATACCATTTGACCTAGGAATTCCATTCCTAGGAATTTACCCTAAGAATGCAGCAGCCCAGTTTGAAAAGGACATATGCGCCCCTGTTATTGCAGCACTATTTAATTTACAATAGCCAAGAAATGGAAGCAACCTAAGTGTCCATCAGTAGATGAATGGATAAAGAAGATGTGGTACATATACACAATAGAATATTATTCAGCCAAAAGAAGAAAACAAATCCTACCATTTGCAACAACATGGATGGAGCTAGAGGGTATTATGCTCAGTGAAATAAGCCAGGCGGAGAAAGACAAGTATCAAATAAATTCACTCATCTGTAGAGTATAAGAACAAAGCAAAAACTGAAGGAACAAAACAGCAGCAGACTCACAGAACCCAAGAATGGACTAACAGTTAGCAAAGGGAAAGGGACTGGGGAGGATGGGTGGAAAGGGAGGGATAAGGGGGAAAATAGGGCATCACGATTAGCACGTATAATATAGGAGGGTGCCACAGGGAAGGCAGTATAACAAAGAGAAGACAAGTAGTGATTCTATAGCATCTTACTATGCTGATGGACAGTGACTGTAATGGGGTTTGTGGTGGGGACCTGATAAGGGGGGCGTCTAGTAATCATAATGTTGTTCATGTAATTGTACATTAGTGACAACAAAATTTTTTTTTAAAAGGGAGTATCTTTTTTTTTAAACTCTTCTCTTTTCAAGAAGACAATGGAGATAGTAGGCTGGAGGATGGTGGTTAGACTAAAGGCCTGAGGGAATCAATGGGAACAGAGAGTAAGTGTTGTGGCAAGAAGTGAAATGGGTTTAGGAGATTTGGCGAGATTAGAAGAGAGAGATGGGTTTAGGATATTTGGCGAGGAGACAAATATAAAAAATGGAGTCGGCTTAGGTGGTAGGGTGGGAAAAAATTTGGTTTGGATTTATGATTTATGAAATGCAGGTGGAGATGTTGACTAGATTGTTGCAAAGAGAGTTCTGGAGTGCCTGGGAGTAGACTAGCTTACTTGAGAATCAGGGACAGGGCTTTCGGGGCTTCAAGAATTAAAGATGAAAGGCAAAGAGGACAGGTACTCAGGGGAAGTTCTTGAGAAAAATGTTTATAGATTAGTAGTTCTTAAGCCTGAGGGCTTGCAAAAAAGCAGTTGTTGGGCCCCGTGCCTAGACTTTGATTTGGGTGGGGCCCAAGAATGTGCATTTCTAACAGGTTCCCTGGGGACACTGATGTTTCTGGTCCAGGAACCATATGTCACGAAACACTGGGTTAGACCTCCATTAGGAGAAATGGTGACCAGGGGGAAGTAGAAAAGCTTTGAAACTACTACCCTGGTGACCGGTGGGGTTGAAATGGAATGAATACTGGCACTTTGTGAACCCAGCTCAGGTTAAAACCCACAAGCTTGTGGCAGAGTCACTGTGGACAACTACTGACATTTTTCTAACTGTTACAAGCTTTTCAGAAGCAGGATTGGAGAAGCCAGTGATTAGGTTCATTCAGGCCGGGGAACTGATCAGGGCCTGGGGTGGGAGGCAGAGCCCAGAGGCATGAGCATATTGGTGAGGGTCTAGAGTGGTGGACCATGGCCTTAAAGCTCATCTTCCCCATCCCACCTTCTCTGCTTTACATTTCTTATCTCACTGAGGGGCTCTACCTTCTTGCTCATTGCCTGAACCCCAAATCTGAGTCGCCATTGCCTCCCTCTCCCCCTCTATAGTACCTTCCATCACCAAGTTCTGTGGACTTCTAGCTCCCAAATAATTCTCCAAGTCCATCTACTTCTCTCTATCCAGGTCAGACCACCATCATCCATCACCTGGATTACTGCACGGGTCTCTCTGCGTGTCTCCTTCCTGCAAGTCTTGCTCGAGCTTCTTCCACCAATTCATTCTCCTCAGTGCTGCCAGGGTTCTCTTCCTAAGGTGCAAATGTAAGCATCCGTGCTCTGCTTAAAACCTTCCAACAGCTATCTCCATTGCTCTGCAGAGAAACTTTTTTTAAAGGCTCTCTTTCTTTGTTCCTCCCTCTAAGCCAGTCCTGTCTCTTAATTCCATTCTCCTTGATGCCTCTCCCTCTCTCCCTTTTTGCTCCCCTCACACTGAATTGCTTTATCTTAGGATATTTTTACCTTCAGGCCTTCCAGCATGTTCCTTCTGCCTGGAATGTGCCTCACCTTCAGGACTTAGTAGCTCCTTATCCTTCCAGTCTTACCATATGCCTTTTCTTCTGAGAAGCCCTCCTCCCTCTCCTAGATCTGGAGCGCATGCTCCCTTAAGTGAGCACTTATAGGCTACATCACTGCCTGCTGTTCTGTCCACTCCACCCACTAGATGAATCCCTCTGTTAGGACAGGAGCAGAGTCACGTCCGCATTATATCTCAGCATCTACCATGGTGCAGGGACCTTAGTAGATGTGCCATTAATTTTTGTTCAACTCCCTGCAAGAGATCAGAGATACATACTCTCTGGTGTTCTGAGATTTATGTGCATTCTCTAGCTTTCAGTTTTACCCCAGTATAAGAATGCCGTGCCTGTAGAAAAAGAGGAAATCTGACCTGGGAAAGAATGATTCACACACATACTATGAATGTTGATTTTTATTAGGAGATGAGTCTGCTTTTATATATGTAAGTCAAATAGGCTATAAAAAGAAGTACCTCAAAATAAAATGGCTCCACCATAGCTCCTCTCCCCTCTCCCTTCACACCACTCACTTTGGGAAGTACTGTTGACTGAAAGTATTCAAGTTAATATTCTGTTGAAAGTCTTTTGATATTCGCTTCTTGAAAACAACAGTAACAATGACAACAGAACTACACTGAAGCCAAAAGCCTGAGCTCCAAATCTCTCCTGAGTGTTCACAGTGAATAAGGTGCAGGGAAGAAAGCTCACTTTTTTTCAAGGTTTTATGTTAATTTAAAAAATATTGACTGATGTTGGCAGTTCTTACGAAACATCCCTTCCACATTCCCCTCAGGCTGCTGAAAATGCATGCTTTGCTTTGAGATCTCAATGGGACTCCTACCACAGCACCCAGGGCACTAGTTAGACGTACCTCGGAGTCCTGAAGAGAAGTCCTGGCAGAAAAGGGGCTGCTGTCTGATACTTAGAGCGTCTGCTATGACTGTGCATGCAGCCTGTACGTATAACGCTTGAAATTCCCAGTCTACAATCTGCAGAACCTGACCTCTGCCTCCTTAGGGACATCGGAAAGCTCAGAAAGTTCTTCCATCACCAAGAAAGTGCTTTTCCCCACCTGCCAGAGAGTCCTGAGCCAGAGCAGGTCTTCCGGGGCCAACTCAGGCTGGAGCCTGGCTGGCTTGGGCAGTGGGTTGTCCGGTCATCAGTTTCCGGTCCCTTCCTTTGTCTTCAAAGGGGCGCAAACATTGCTGGTGTTTGCAGCTCGGCAGGGGAGCCCCTTCATTCCTCTGTGCTGTCTCCATATTGCAACCATGAGGCTTGTTTATAGGCCACAATGCTGTAAGAATTTACAACAGGAAATTAGAGAACGGCTGGGAAGGGGCAAAAAGTCGTCCTTTTCCTCCCCACCCACAGTGGAGGTCTCCAGCTACCTCTTCTCTAGGTGGAGAAGCTCTATTCATTATAGCATCAGGATGCTGTACAGAATGGAGAGAGACAGCCAAGGGACCATCCCCCACTCCAGGCTCCCTCCAGTCCAATATCGCGAGCCCTTTGCATCTCTACCTTTTCCTTTTGCCTGGAATCTCTTTCCGCCTCACTTTTGCCTGATGATGAACGCCCACGTGTATCTCAAGATCAAGATTTGCTAATCCCAGGCACAATCAGCTATCTCCTGCCTTTCCACAGGCCCTTTATCTCTCCCATAAATCATCATTATGCTGTCTTAAAATATTTGTAGATAAACGGGTGCATAGGAATTAGGAGCCCTGAGCTGAAGTCTTGGATCTGTGTGACCTTTAGCATGTCCGTCACCCTCTGGAGCCCACGTTTTTCTCAGGTTTGAGCTCTAGAAACCTCAGGTTCTAAGCAAGAGCACAGTTCTTGAAGTCAGGGGCTGGCCATCACCATGTGGCTGTGCTCTAGTGGCCCACAGGAGGGGTCAGCGATGGAGTCTGGGCTGCAACCCAGCGTCCACATCGTCCTGGGCTGGCTGCCTCCAAGTCTTGGCTCTCCTCTTGACAGCTCTGTGCTATGATGTTTTGTTTTAAATACAGTAAGCGCTCCTTGCTGTACAGCCAGCCCTGGGGCTCATGGAAGGTGGGAAATCAGAGTGTTGGGGAGTTTCCACAAAGTTGTCCCTTAGAAGGCTTGGATTTAAACTCGCAGCCCATCAGGCAGCTCTAGGATGTGGATGGTCACAGTGCTGGCTAATGGTGCCACATCCTTCTGAGCGCTCATTAGACAAATACCTTCTGAGTACTTCTTATAACCTAGGCTCTCTGCCAGACACAAAAGATACCTGGGGAGGCAAAGAGCCATGATCCTGCCATGAGAGAACCTACGGTCTAGTGAGCAAGCATACGGAACACCTACTACATAGTCACTGACCCTCGTGCAGTGAAAGAAAAGCATAGGAAGCTCCGGGAGCATGGGTAATACAAGGATCAAATTCAGATTGCAAAGGGGATTCTCTTGAATCCTTTTTGAGAAAACGGTTTTTAAGACCACAATTCATGGGGTTAAGAAAGAGGTGTGGGTGAGGAAGGAGAGAAGCATGAGGGGCAGCCACTGAGCTGAAGCATAGCTGGGGGTGGGTGGTGAGTGGCAGGTGTAGAAGCTGGAGAGGTTGGCAAGGCCAGATGACGCTGCACACGGTGATTCTGGATAAGACATTGGGTTTTATCCTAAAAGCAATGAAAACCAAGTGCAGGGCTTTGACCAGGAGATGACACAATGTGATAGGCACTTTCAGGAAATCACTGACCACCTGGTGGAGAGAGGATGGGAGGGGCTGCAGGCAGAATGGTGCAGAGGCCAATGCGCTCATCCAAGTACTCTGGACTAGGGGTGGTAGCAGAAGCAATAAGAAGGAAGAATTTGAGGCTTATTTCAGGTAGAACCAGTGAGGTCTGATGGAGGGAGATGACGAGGAGGGAGGAAATGGGTGATTCTCCAGTTTCTATTCTGGGTGGGTGGTGGGGCCATTCAATGAGGTGGAAAGGACAGGAGGGGACTAAGAACCCAGTGTGGGCCTTTGAAATGGTAATTAGAAGTTTTGAAAGTACTTTAAATTGCTTGGAGAGAGAATGTGAAGTGAGAAGACTACCACACATTGCCGCCACACAGAGTCCTTCCATTTGGAGGTTTGTAGAGAAGAAGCCATCAAGGAGGTAGGAGAAAGACCGGGAGCGGAAAGTGGTCAGACAGCCCAGTGACGAGTGCCTCCTGCAGAAGGAGAGGTCAGGAGTGTTGGGGGCAGCTGAGAAACCCTAGGGGATGAGGATTGCGGCCAGGCCACTGGACGCAGCTCTGAAGTCACTAGTGGCCTTAGTAACAACAGCTCTGGCCGAGGTTAGGCTGCGTCATCAGATGCAGTAGGAGGTGAGAAGGTGAGGAGGCGTGCAGGCCCAGCTTTGGGGAAGTTGGCTTTAACAGAGATGGAGGAGAGAGAGGGTGGTAGATCACACGTTGGTTCTGGTAGGAAGAATTCAGGAGCCAGAGCAGCTAACAAGCAGTGAGCTCTCTAAGGAGATGGGGGAGGTGGCATGCAGATACCTGGTGACTTTTCTAAGCAATGTCATGTCGTGGATAAGAGACACTGCCTGGGTTCAAATCCTGACAGCTCTGCCACTTACTAGCTGTGTAACTTTCAGCAGGTTACATAATACCATAGAGTCTCTGTTTCCTCACCTGCAAAATGAGGATAATAATAGTAATTACCTCAGAGGATTGTTTGGGGAGATTAAATTCATTAAAATATGTAAAATATTTTTAAGTAGTGCCTGGCATAAAATAAGGGCTCCTGACATGTTTGCTATTGTTATCATTAAAGACGGGTGGGGAGTAGAAAAGAACAGGATGGGTGCAGATGAAGGTAGGTTTGTAGACTGACTTGGAAGAAGGTGAGGCCATTCTTCTGCGATGACTTCTGCTTTCTCTGTGAAGCATGAGGCAGCAGCTAAGTGCGTGTGTTGGGTGTCAAGTGGGTTGCGGATGGGCAGAGCCAGACGGTTATTGGCTCAGCATTTCCCAATCGCTTGTAAAGAAGAGCAAGCAGGAGAGGGCAGGTTCTCGCAGTCACGTGAAATCGGCTCAGTGTGGTACTATGGAAGGGTCGGGGTTCCTCCCAGCCTCTGCCCTCCATAGTCTCCGCTCCCCCAGTCTGACGTGACTTCCTGGGCTTTTATGTCATTGGAATGTAACTTTTCTTTCTGTGGCTAGAAAGCTCTACCAGTCTTTCCTGTTGCTCTCACTTAATGATCGATGGTACAGCCTTGGCCTCTTCTAGATGTAAGAGTTTTTCAGAATCTTGTTTATTTAGTGACTTCGTGGAAGGGGAAGGTAATGGAAACACTTCCTTTATACCAGAGCTCTCTGTCTTGGTTGTACATTCAAATAATTGGAAAGCTTTTAAAAACGCCTGTGTTCAGGCTTTACCCCAGATCACGAGAGTCAGAATCTTAGGGAGTGGGATCCAGATATCAGTAAGTTTTACATCTTTCCAGGTGATTCCAACGTACAACAGAGGCTTTATTTGCAAGTGAGTCTCTTTAACGAAAGGGTCTACAACAGAGAAACAATTAGCAAGTACTCAAGTGCCTCATTCACGGAAGCATTCAATTACTGGTTTGATTGGTTCAAGATTCCGTCCCTGCTTCTGTGATACAAGCTCCTGAAGACCCTGCACCTCTTAGATGCAGCGCATGGCATGTACGAGCGAGTCAAGTGCCTGTCACACAGTGCCCTGTGGCGAGGTCTCAGGGGTGGCACACCTGTTTCATGTGCCCTGAAGTCTCCTAACAAAGGCCAAGCATCCCAACACACGAAGCAATGAAACTGTAGAAAGGAACCAATTATCGTCTTTCCTCATTGCTTTCATTTGTCTGTTTATAGCTCTGCTGTGAAGCACAGTAACTAGTGAGACCTGCTGTCCTTTTTGGGTTTTGTTCATTTGTTTAGGTTGAAGAGAACATTTCAACCCACTGCCCAGTCAATTAGGACTGGATCTCCTCCAAGTGGCCCGGCTACTAATCCATTCCCAGGTGGGAACTCCCACTTGGACAAAGAGCTGGGACTCCCGAGAAGTTTGTGATGCGTGCTAGGTCTAGCTCAGCCCAGCCCATTCAGCCAAGACTCCCATGAAAACAGGGGTAGGTGGAGAGGCCTAAGGGCCGGGCAGTTTGAGGACAGGTCTGGCTTAGTCCCACACCTTGACAGAACGAGAACTGGGACGAGAGGGCACTAGTAATCATGCCTGCGGCTTGCACAACTTTTCTCTTCATATCTTATTTTCCTCAACTATGAAATAAAGCAAAGAGCCTTTATGATTGGTGATTTCTTAGAAAGCTGAACCTTCTGCATAGGCAGGGACCTATGATGTTATGATGCGATGCGAGAATTCAAGTAAGAGCCTTACTACCACCCGCTTCCTCCAACCTGCCTTTAATTATTTTCTAGTCCGCCCCCTATAATACCACTGTTACCAATATTTAGAGCTCTCATGTGCTGCTAGGCAGGTCCCTCTAAAACGCAAACCTGTATCAAATCCCTTGCACCTTATTGTGGATATATTTAGCGTATTCCTTTCTCCTCTGGTGGGATGGATACAAGCATGGAGAGCCGCACTTATGGGGAAGGGTGAAACGGCTGCAAACAGTCCACAACTGCTAATACAGTAGCCACTAGTTACATTGGCTACTGAACACTTGACATGTGTTCATACTGAGTCCAAATTGAGATGTGCTGTGAGCACAAAATATATACCAGATTTCAAAGACTTAGTTCAAAAAAACTCATTGATAAATTTTATAAATTGATTGCATATTGAAATATTTTGGATATATTGGGTCAAATCAAACTGATTTCACCTATTTTATTGTTCTAAAATGTGGCTACTAGAAACTTTAAAATCACATGTAGGGCTTGTGCTTGCAGTTGGCCTCGTATTTCCCTTGGACAGGACTGCTTGAAGGCCAGACTATTCCATGCGACCCGTTTTGGTGATGACCCAGGTCAGTGCTGTTGCCGTGGACGGGCAGAGTCGCTCTCCTTGGCCCCTCCAGCCTTCATCCTCCTGTTGTCTCCAAGACTTCAGTGCTCTTGGTTTACAAAGGAGACAGTTCCCCCAGCCCAACTCCTCTGGGGAGCTCACACAGGCCTGTGTTCATGAGATGTCAGAGCCGCTGAGCACAGAGGCTGCCAGGGGCCAAGCCCCTGGAGGGCAGAGAGAAGAGAGTTCTCAGAAATAAGGTGGGAAGACTCGCATTTAATGGTAGGTGAACAAAAGATGTCTTAGTGGTTCAAGAGGGATTCTCATCCCAGCCTCTGTTTACAAGGAAGTATATGAGCTCCTATAAATAAATTGAATTACAGAACTGCCAGGAAATGAGCCAGCTGGTTTTTAGAGGCCTCTATTTATTATTTATGACTTTGGGGAATTCCCAAAATGCCAGATTATTAGTTTGGGGGAACAGAAGGAATTTTTCTTTGTGAGAGAGCTTACTCAGAAGGCACTGCATAAATGCTGAAAATAAATAATGGTTTATGATAATGAGTTGGAGATGGTCCAACAGTCTTTGACCTATGCCCCAGGGCCCCCACCCAAACAGCAAACACGGTTTCTGTCTTACCCAATCGGGATGATGGCCAGGAAGGAGAGAAAGGAGGAGAGAGCAAAGCAGGTGCCGACAAACTTTTCCATGGTGAGCTGATAGATCTCGTTGTACACTGTGGACGTCACCACCCCGGTCAGAGCCAGGGACAGCTGCAGGATAACGAACACCTTTCCTGTGAGGAGACAGAGGTTACCAAGATGTGCTGCGGTCCCTTCCTCACTCCCTGCTAGCTGAGCCTCTGGGGGGTTCTCAGGACACCTCCCGCCCTTCCCAGACTCCCTCTCCGTCTGCCTTCCCCTAGGACTCCTGCCTCCTTGGCAGCCTGTGAATAGCAGTGTCTTCCTGTGACTGAGGCTTCAGTGACTGAGTTTCCAAGTCTTTCCCATCCCTGTTTTTGCCCCCTCTGCCCTGGATGGTCACCAGTGTGTTTCCAGTGTACCTGAGGCTGCTTCTGGAACTATCTCGAGTACCTTCGGCCAGTCTGGACACCGTGCCTCAGGCCAAGCAGCTCTGAAACAGTCCGGGCAGAGAACCGCAGAGAGATTCCTCTCACTCACCGTAGGAGGAGTCCTTTATGAGTTTGGACACTGCTGATCGGATGGTTGTGATGGGAATAAGAGCAAATAGCATGACGGCTCGAGCTGGAAAGAAATCACATAAAAATATTCCTCTGTGGAGTACCTCTGTGGCCAGCCTTGGCCAAGGGGTAAATTAGGATGAAGCAAAAGCCTCACCAGGAGCCCCCTTCTCCCCACAACGCCTCCATGGCTTGCCCTGGAAGAAGAAGTGCTTTCCCAGGCAGACTAGTGCCCTCCCCGGGGCAAACTGGCTCCTTGGCTCTGGCGGAGCCGTAGATGCGCAGACCCATCCACAAGGGGGCAGGGCACAGCCAAGACGGTGGGCCTTGCTGACCGGTGTCTTTACTGGCAGTCAGTGGTTTCTAGGGAAGTGACGCAGAGGGCACTGAAGTGACTCAACACTGGTCTCCTCGCTCCTGGGGAGAGAGATGTCTGCCCTCGCTATTCGCTAAAACCTCTGGGAGATCGTCCCAGAAGATTTGCCAAACTGCATCCAGAAACGTGTGCCACTTACACACCTGCCACACACCTCTCCTTCCCTCAAGCCTATTCATCATCCCAATGCAGGGGTGTGTGTGTGTGTGTGTGTGTGTGTGTGTGTGTGTGTGTGTGTGTGTGTGTGGAGAGAGAGACAGAGAGGTACAGATGGTGAGAAGAGAAAAGGAGAGGGGTACACTGGCCTTTGCATCTGGCCTGTTCATTTGACTGGGAGCAGACCTAAGTTAATCTTGCCACGTTGTTAGGTGTTTTTCTGAGATGTAGGACCCCAGCCAAGGAACCACCTGTGGTAACCATCTAGAGGTGTTCTTTCTGTTAGCCACTATTTACGTGTCACTATTTAATTAAAATAAAGTGAAATGAAATTTAAAATTCCGTTTTTAGTTGCACTAGCCACATTTCAAGTGCCCAGTAGCTACACACGGCTAGTGGCTGCTGTATTGAGCAGAACAGATACAGAACATTTCTATCATTGTAGAAAGTTTACTGGAGCTTTGGTCTAGAGCTTTCTGCTTGTGGTTGTCTGACCTGTGTCCTCGGATGGAAACTCCATTCTGCTTTCTTGAGGGACTTCATTACTTCAGTTGTAGAAAGCATTCATGGAGAATTTTTATCTATTTTTACAAAACTCATGCTTGGCCTGAAATGATTTTAATTAAGGGGACTTTTCAGCTGGATTACTTAATATTTTATCCCTTTAAAATCAGGGAGAAGAAATCGAGCTGCATCTCCTACTGACTCCAGGCACCACTCATCACCCCTTCCTTGACCCCCTAGAGCCATGGACTCCACTCTGGTAACATTTCAGTGGGCAATACAAATAACACACAATACCACACAAGTAAACTCAAGTGTACATAATCCTTTCTGTCTTGTACCTTCTAGGGAGCAGGTATAATCAATCCCTGGCACTGGGCTGGGACCCCTAGGCCACATCCTGCCTGGTGTCAGCCCATGACTCAGGCGGCCAGCAGTGTCCTTGTCCTGCCTCCCCAAGAATGCCAGACTCACCAATGTAGAACATGTACGTCTCCTTCACGAAAGCCAAGAGAAGGGCTCCCAACCCAAAGGAGACCATGCCGATCATGACCATGGTGGTGTCCCGGAAGCAGTGGGAGAAGACCAGGACGCCCAGGAAGCTGGTGATGAAGATGGTGTACCCTGCGGCCATACCGTAGCCCACCTGCACTTGGTTCCAACTGAGTGGTTTCCTCAGCACAAAAAGGGGTATGACGTCCACTGTGCCCACCACCGCCAGGTCATAGGTGATGGCAGCCACAAAGAGCAGGGCGATGATGGTTTTGGGGGGCTTTGCTTTCCCAGGAGATGGAGGGCGCCCTGCCACACTCTGCGTGTCTGCCTGATCAGGATCCAGGGCACGATAGGTGCCAACCGTGCCAGACATCGAGTCCAGGCGGGAGAGCACCTTGCTGGGCTTGGCCATCGACTCGGGGACCTTCAGGACCAAGAGGCTGTAGAAAAGGGCAAATGCGGCACAGCTCACGCTGCAGGCGGTCAGCACCAGGCCTTGCCCGGAGTGGGCAGTCATCTGCTTGAAGAGATGCCCGGAGGCCATGCTCCCGCAGAATCCCGCCAAGCCCAGGATCAGGTCGATCAGGATGAGGCGCACGGAGCGGCGGCCCTCGGAGGAGCCGAGGGAACCCAGGGCCATGACCCCAGACCAGAATGCCGAGAAGCCGCCGCACAGCCCGTTCAGCGCCGCCGCCCCGTACAGCACCTCCACCGGCCAGTCCAGCAGTACCTTGAGCAGCAACCCGAGGCGGGAGAGCAGGAAGCCCAGCAGGGGCACGCAGATGGAGATCTTGCGATGGTAGCGGTCGCTGAGCCAGCCCAGCCCGTAGGCGGACAGCAGGGGCGTCAGGCCCACCACAAGGTTGTAGATGATGTAGAAACTGGAGATGGCCCTCTGCTCTTGGTCCTCCAGAGGTCCCCGGGGCGACGGGCTGGCGCTGTGGTTGGAGAAAGCCTCGGCGCCGAAGTACGCCTTCACCACGAGGAGCAGCCCTGCGTCGTAGAGGGAGGCGGCCACCTGGGTGGAGGCCACCACAGGCTCGATCCAGGTCCTCACCTGGAGGCTAGGTCGGGGGCCGCTCCTCGGGCAGGTGGCCTCGGGGCCCATGTGGTCTCTCCAATAGGGAATGGAGGGGCTTGCACGCTGGCAGCTGCCTGGGAAGGCCGGGCTCAGTTCTAGAAGGCGTGTGAGCCGTGCGTCCGGGTGCGCGTGGGAGACTGGCGAGCTGGGACTGCGCAAGGAGCTAGTGACAGCAGCCAGCCCAGCGGATGAGTGATCCCCCCCGGGCCGCGGCCCCTCCTTCCCAGGCCAAAAAAGGCCGCGCCCCGCCCCTGCCCCCGCCTCCCACCGGCTGAGTGGGGTTGGAGGCCGCCCAGAGAAGCCAGGCGCTGGGGAGAGCCCCGCAGGTGCGGCCACGCCCCCCCACCGCTGGCCGCGCGTCACGCTGCTCCTGCAAGCGCGGCCGCCTGACCAGGGCCCGATTTCCCCGCAGCCAGGCGTGCTCAGACTTCCCGCAGGTCTCTGAGCACCTTCCCTAGGGCGTGTCACGGCGTGGGTCGAGACCCTCCCCTGGAAGGCAGGTGTGGGTGAGGGATGCGTGCCCAAGATTCTGCCACGGATCAGTGCTGGAGTGTGAGGTTTATTTGTTGGGTTTCAAAGCAACAGGAAAACACAGACTTTGAGAGAAGTGCTTTGAGATCCTGATTTCAATTCTTTTAGGTAAATACCCAACAGTGGGATTGCTGGATCATATGTAGTAGTTGTACTTTTACTTTTTTGAGGAACCTCCATACTGTTTTCCAGCATGCTCACCAACAGTGTACAAAGGTCCCAATATTTCATATTCTCACCAACCCTTGTTTTTACACAGAGGGTTGAGGAATTACTATTGACAGGTGTGTGTGTATGCATACATATACACGTATATATGTACATATATAAGAATTAAAAAAGTAATACGGTAGCCATCCCGACAGATGTGAAGTGACATCTCACTGTGGTTTTGATTTCCATTTCCCTGGTGATCAGTAATGTTGAGTATCTTTTCATATTCTTGTTGACTCTGTCTTCTTTGGAGAAATGTCTATTCAAGTCCTTAGCCCATTTCCAGCCAGGCTATTAGTGTTTATTTTTCTTCTTTTTATAAACTGAATTGTAGTTCCTTACATATTTTAAAGATTAACCCCTTGTTAGATATATGGTGCGCAATATTTTCTCCCATTCTGGAAGTTGTCTTTTTCACTCTGCTGATGGTGTCTTTTGCTGTGCAGAAGCTCTTTAGTTTGATGTAGTCCCTTCCACCCGTGTATTTTTAGACTCTTGAAGAGATACCAGTACTCCTCCATTGAAGCACTAATCACTGCCAAGATGTGGAAGCAACCTAAATGTACATCAACAGATGCATAGGTAAAGCATACAACTGAATACTATTCAGGCTTTAAATAGAATGGATAAAGCATACAATTGAAGCTTGAGGACATTATGTTTAGTGAAATTAGCCACTGGCAGAAAGACAAATACTGCATAATCTTATGGTATCTAATAGAATCAAAGAGCAGAATGGTGACTGGCAGGGGCCATGGGTAAGGGCGGTGTTGGCGATAAGCAATTACTAGCATAAAGCATAAAGTTTCAGTTAAGCTAAATGAATAAGCTGCAGAGATCTGCTATATGACAATGTACAACAGCCAACAATAATGTGTTATACACGTAAAAATCAGCTAGGTGGATAACTCTCATGTTAAATGGTCTCACCAAAATTAAAAAACAAAAACAAACAAACAAAAACCCTCAGATAAACAGAGCCTCAGCAGCAGCTAGGCTTAGCCCTCCTGCCAAGCCAAAGGCCTCTGGGAGAAGAGTCCTGTTTCAGGCACCTGCATTTGTGGGCCTGCAGCCAGCACAGGACCCAAGCCAGCATGGGCCCAGTGTGGGTCCCAGCCTGCAGGGCTCCCACCTCAAACCCCAGGGCCAAGGGGGAGAGGGGAGGTCCTGCCAGCCCCAGGTGTCCCTTCAGATGATAAAAATGGACTCTGGCAGGGAGTAGAGCCCACCAGAACAAACAGAGTCAACTGGGTCACCTGCTCCTGAATAAAGGCCCGGGACCCTTCTTCCTTCTTTGCGGTTGCTCTTCCATCTCATGGGCTCACTGCCTGGGACTTGACTGA
Organism: Smutsia gigantea; assembly: GCA_032199065.1. Taxonomy (NCBI): domain Eukaryota; kingdom Metazoa; phylum Chordata; class Mammalia; order Pholidota; family Manidae; genus Smutsia; species Smutsia gigantea. The sequence continues at coordinate 13,791 of JAVSCE010001295.1, read as the reverse complement.
AAACTCTGCTTCCCCAGTTGCCTTGGTTCCTCCTGCAAGTACACACTTCTGCAAAAAGGACCAGGGTGAGTGGTGCACGGGCAAAAATGCACCAAGAAGAAAGGCCCTTCCCCAGGATCACCCCCAGGGATGGATAGTCAAAATGCACAGCATCCCTCCCTATCCGCTCAACCCAACACCAGCCATGGCAGCATGGACGAGCAGGAACCTGAAGTGACCCCAAGGGAAACTCACATCTGCAGGGCCAGTTTAAAAAGCCAAATGGATAATGTACTCATGAGAGGAGGGACCAAATTCGAAGTGACTTTGCGTAGACACGTGCCCTGTAGGTAGTTTCTTGGTGAGCTATGATCTTCTCTCCCCCTCCCTGTCAATGCTCAGTCCCCTGTGTCCAGGCTAAGACCACTGCCTTCTGCAAAGCGGAACACCCACCTGATCTCCCCATCAGAGGTGCCCTGTGGAGCTGGCCTGGCAGCGCTCTCAAAGCTCCCTCCCTTCCTTCTGCCTCCCCCTCCCCTAGGAGGTACTGGTTTTACCCAACCCATGCCTGGTTCTCCCACTCCATTACTGACTCTGTTTTTCCAGAGGCTGCAGCAGAGCAGTCCAAGCGGCCCATTCCTTTGAGGGGCAGAGGCCCCAGGGGCTGGGTGGGTTATGGAGCAAGATGGTATTCAGCAATCAGATCTGGTCATGAGAACAACAGCCTGAAACAGATGGACCGCTTTGGCCATTTAATCAAGGGGTCTGACTATTCTTTGGGCTGCAGACTAGAGAGTAGCCTTTATTCCCTCTAAGAGGGCCCATGGTGTCTCGGTTCTTCCCATCCTCTTGCTAAACCCGGGAAATTTGAGGGGCCTCTGAGAGATTCACGCCAGATGGAGGACAGGCCCATGGGGAACTGGGTCATCATGATACTAACCCGCCCTGGGACTATGCAGGCTGAATCCCAACCCTGGCCCAGAAATGAACTAGACCCAGGGCAGTTGGTATCTCTTTCAGTTTAGGCTACTCTAGTTCAGATTCTATTTTCATCATGTCCCCACCCCCCTCTCCATCTCTGACTGCAGGTCCCAGCTGAGTCAGTGCCTCACCATCCTCTGCGGCCTAGGCCCCTGGCGGGATATAGTGCTTGACCCAAGTGGAATCCTGACCTGCCACTCTTAGTCTCTAGCTCAAGGCTGGCTTTTTGAAAGTGCAAAGGTTAAATTTCCCATCTTTCAGAATGACAGAGTCACACTATTTGAGGAGAAAGAGACTAAAAAAATAAAATAAAATAAAGCAGCCAGCATTTACTGAGCCCTTACTTTGTACTAAGCACTTTACAGAAATGAATTAATTTAAGCCTCCCAAGAAGCCTATAAACCAGGTTATCACCTCATTTTACAGCTGGAGAAACTCAGGCCAGAGAGGTTAAGTAATTTGCCCAAGAACACATAGCTAGCTAGTTGGGGAGCCAGTATTTGGCCCCAGTCTTTGAAAGCCTATAGCTATAAGGGAAATACAGGTGACAGGGAGCTGTGTTTGAGGGTGTCCTCTCAACCAACACAGGAATGTGGACAGCAACAGAAGCATCTCAGTCATGATGAAATCGCTGTTGACCCACAATGTATTGCATAAGTAAAGAGGAGTAAGAGGAGGGGATGCAAGTTTGTTTATTGAAGGTGTAACCCTGTCACTTCACAATCAAGTAGGAAATACCTTTTATTTTCTTACAGATGGCCCCAAAGTTCATTTTAGAAAGGAACAGTCTTTGCTTGGAAAAATACCTTTGTTCGGTTCGAAGGTGCAGTCCCCAGGCCTGGGTTTCAGCTGTAGAAGAAGCTTCAGAAAGGGGGGCGGTAACTCTGTGTGGTCAGGAGAGCAACTTGGCAGATGCTCTTGAGAGGGAGGGGCAGGAGAGGGCGGAAGAGGGGGAAGGCAGGGAAGAAGAGAAGAGCTGTGGAAAGGAAGTGAGACTTGGGGCTGTTGGTGGGAAGGGCCAGGACAGGAGCCCCTGATGTCAGAGTGGTCAGGGGGACTTCAGAAGAGCAGGAATGTCTAATAGGGGTTTTAAACAGCTCCCTGTCTCATGTGTGTATATGAATCCTTCCTGAGACCTCTCCCTGCCTCTTCGGTTCTTTAGAAAAGTCAACTTTTGAACGTTTTGGGTGGTGGGATTTCGTAATTTTTTATTGTGGTCGAAATCGCCGAAGAAGCTGTGATTCATGTCTGGACTGACACAATGCTGAGCAGGGATCAAACAGGAGGAAGAGGAGACTGCAAGACCACGAACCTCCTGAGGATCTGGATGGGCTCCGGACTTCCGCAGGCTATGGACTTGGGGAGTTGAGCCGTCTGACCCAGAGCCTGAGGGCCAGAGACCCTCGCAGCTGATGTGCGGGCTGCTGGGGAGGAAGATGGTGTTCTCTTTAATGTTAATAGTTTAGGGGCTGAGGTGAGCCTGTCGCCAAGACACAGCAAGTGAGGAAAATAAGATGCCCACTGAGACATATATATATAGCAGACAAAGCAAAGCGTACAAACTCATTGCCAGAGGCAGATAAACCTTGTCGGTGACCGTCCAATCACTTTCTTGGGAGAGTTTCCCAATGGCTGGTCCATCATTACAGGCAAGAGGCAGCCCAAGTCCTCCTGCCTTGACCCCAGACAATCTTCTAGTTATGATTTTACCTCCCAAATTTAGCTGTACACAGGAAGCAAATGTGCTAGTTACATGAATGCTCCAAATAAGTTCTTGTGGCTAATTAATAAGTTAGTATTCTGATTTTGCTACTTGCCTTTCCGATTTAGTTAGTGTGGGCCCCTGTCTGGGAAATGGCTTCCCTCTCCGTGTGCTGATGAAATGAAGTTTTTATTCTGTCAGGCTGAGAGCTGCGCCCCATCAGTAATAGACTGATCAAAATAATGTGTCACCCATGGATCTGCTTGGGAAATTGTTTCACTGAGTTTTCCTCCTCAAGAGGCATCTTCACCCTGCCCCATTTCATAAATGAGTAAACTGAGATTTAGGGTGGTTCAGCCATTTGCACAAGGCCACACAGAGCCAGAATTCCAATCTAGGTCTGCGTGACTTCAGAGGCAATCCTATTTTCACAATGTCATTAACTAGAGGAGGTACAGTTTTAAAAGGCATTTGTTTGTTGAACACTTTCCATCAGATACCGTGAGCCTATTCCTATCTAAGATATTTTCAAGCTCCGTGGTTTATTTGTTCATTCACTCATCATCCATCCATCCATTTTTTCATGAGCGTATTTTAAGTGTCGGACGCATTGGAAGGTACTAGGGATGTAAAATCTTTTGCCCTCAAGGATCTTTCAAGCTGAAGAGTTATCAAAACGCATTTGGGCTGACACTCCAAGTTGTTTCACACGTGAAGTCACCGATGCCAGGCCAGGCCTCCTCTTTCATCAGAGATTCTGGCTTTATGGGATTCCTCTCCACCCCCAGCTCTGCCACCAACCCGAATGGCCTCATGAACACCCTGCTCAACAATGTAGAAGGACATCTGTTGTTTTTGCTGCCTGGCATACGTTGACTTTTCTTCTTCTGATAACAACACCCTGTTTTACTCTGATGAACCACCCTTCAAGTGGATATGAGACTCAGGTCTGGCCAGTCACAGCACTGAGTGCCTGGGACCACAGTGACTGGTTTAGAGTTGGGAATGGGACCCAAATTTAGGCCAATAAGAATGAGGCCCAGGACTTTGGCTTAGTTAGGGAAGAGACACTTCGTGCTTTTCTGCTGATGTTGGACTGAGGAGGATGAAAGCTTGGAGTTGCTGGCAGCAGACGAGCATGTGCCCACGGGTCTAGGTTAAACCCATTGGCACCTTGGGGGTGAAACTGTTAGCCTCATCAGCCCTACACTCTGGATAAATTGTTACCACTAAATAAAAACTGCAAAGATGAACTCAGAATCCTGCAGTTCCTTCAAGCCCTGATTTACTGAACGCTTTGCAGCCAGTGGGGTGGGATGTAGAACCAGGGGCTCAGTCCATATTCCTGTATTTCCTGTCTCATCACCTTCTGGAAGCTCCTAAATAAGACACCAAGAAACCTTTTTGTCAAAGGAGGTTTGGGGATCACATTCATCTCAGCTAACCAGCCTTTGCTGGTTCTTCTTGGTCAGGACAGAGCAGCTCTTAACATACACACTTGTGTGCTGTTCGCTGTTCCAGTCAGAAGTCAACTGCACTGTTGCAGCTCTGAGCTCCACTCCTTACCCAACACAGGATCAACTACCTCCAAAGTGGAAGTCTCCACAATATTAAAAAAAATTAAGAAATGAAAATAAAGTTTCTGTCCCTGAGTATGTAAAGCAGCTTTATCTCAAACACCACACTGTGTAATTCAGGGAGGACAGGAGGGAGGCAAGAGAAGAAAGACAGCATCTGGCTATTTTCAAACGGAAATATATATACATGAGTCACCCTGACTCAGTATTTGCTTGTCTGCAATATCGTTTTATAGTCAGATTTTGCTGTGTGAAACAGAAAACGTTCATCTTGAAGAGACAGGCCTGGAAACCTCTGTAATGAGCTAAATCAAGTTGGGCCACATGAACTTTTCTGATTTCGGGAAGTGAAAGTGTCAGGGAAACACAAACCCAGTTGAAAAGGCTCGAACTAGTCCAGCGGGAGAAAAGAAACAGTCAAGGGCATTTCCCACATGTAGATATTGCTGAGCTCGTAGAATCCCAGGAGGGCTGAGGAGAAAATAAAATACATCTGCTTTCCCTTCCAGAATGAAACTAATGTGTTGAAGATTTAGGTTGAGTCATCATATATATCATATATCAAGAGTTTATTCCACATCACTTCCTTTTTTTTTTGAATTGAAGTATCAACGATACACAATCTTATGCTGGTTTCAAACATACAACACAGTGGTTCAACAGTTCCCCATATTATTAAATCCTCCCCGCCTCCAGTGTGCTCACTATCTAGCAACATAGTAAGATGTTACAGAATCATTCATTGTATTCTCCATGCTGTACTACAATCCCGTGACCAACTTAGATTGTGATTGTGAATTATCATGCCTCTTTATTCCCTTTCCCCTCCCCTGCCACACACCCTAGCCCCTCCCCCTTGGTAACCAGTAGCCCCTTCTCAGTGTCTGTGAGTCCACTGCTATGTTGTTCCTTCTGTTTCACTTTGTTTTTATATTCCGCAAATAAGTGCAATCATATGGTATTTGTCTTTCTCCGCCTGGCTTCTTTCACTGAGCATAATACCCTCTAGATCCAACCGTGTTGTTGCAGGTGGGAGGTTTTCTTTTCTTTTTGTGGCTGAATAATATTCCATTGCACATCACTTCCTTTAAATAAGGGAGGAGAACAGTGCCATCACCTCTTTCAACCAGCTTGTGTTTTGATACTTCTCTGTTTTGGATTTCGTCTTCGATCTGATTGTATTTTCTCAGCATTTTCTAGATGGTTCTTGGTGGTTCTGGTTCACTGATGGCATCCATCTTATTTGCCTTTGACTCAATGGAGTTATTTATATTTATTTACAGTCCCTCTGTTTTCAACAATAATATGAGAGAAAGGAGAGGTAATGCATATACCTGCCTACCATCTTGAGATAAAAGCCATATTATATCTTGTTTCCAGACTCTTGTATAATAAAGATAGTGTGTGTCTTATTTGACATCAACCTGTATTTGTGACTATAATACCTAACTCCTGAGTCCAGAAATTAAATGAAAAATATGAAATTAATGTGAACTAGTGCACTGATATTTAGTGTACAGGAAATTGTACACTAATCACTTAAACAAATATGGTACAAATATAGTCTGTTGATTATGGGATAATCATTCTTGCCATGATTTTCTATAAACGTTGTTAGATGGCAAGATAAAAGTATGTAGAATGGCAAATATCTTTCATGCTAATTTTTTTCCAATAATAAATACATATAAAGTGTCATTTCTAAGGTAGAAATATGTTTTAAAGAAATGAACATTGTTTTCTGAGTATAAAGTTGTAAGAATAAATGTAACAATACAGACAAGCACAAAAGAAAAAATAAAAATCCAATCCAAGAGGAACACATAACTACTGTTAACATTCCAGCAGCTTATCTTCAAATTTAAAACTTTTTTTCCTCACTTAATACATCTAGGGCATCTTCCCATATTATGAAATGATTATTTTAATTTTTCCCATATCATGAAATAATTATTTGAAATTCTTGACTGAATATAGAGAGAAATATAAAGTGCTCAATAGCTCATAGAGCTGAGATTTTAAACTCATTTAACTTAAACTGATTTTTTAAGTGTTTTGGTTCTTCTTTGATAATATTCTGAAAACTAATGAAGTCACAAAAGGCATGTGTATCAGTCATGATAGGCTTAGTAATGCTGTGGTAATAATCTCCAAATCTCAGTAGCTTAAAATGACCAAGATTTACTTACCTTGCTGTCTACATTTCTATCATGGATTGAGAGGGGGCTCTGCTCGCTATGACCAATCAGGGACGCAGGCTGATAGGACTACTACCACCTCAAACATTTCTGGGCACCATTTGAAAAGAGAGTTCTAGAGAGTCTCATACTGACAAATACTTGGCCCTGGAAGTGATATCCACTACTTCTGCTCAAAACTCATTGGCCAGTTGGACTTCATCCAAATTAGAAACTTTTGTGTTGTAAATGACGCCATCAAAAAGTGAAAAGACAAGCCACACAATGAGAGAAAATATTTTGCAAGTCATATATATATCCAATATGGGACTTGTGTTTAGACTATATAAAGAACTTATCACCCAGTGATAAAAGGATAGATGGCTCAGTTTTAAAATGGGCAAAGGACATGAACAGACATTCCTCCAGAGAACATATACAAGTGACCTCTCAGCACATGAAAAGATGTTCCACATCATTAGCCATCGGGGAAATGCAAATCAAAACCACAATGAGCTACCGCTTCACACACACTAGAATGGCTATACTCAAAGACAGACAGGGACAAATGTCACCTTGTTCACTGCTGGTGGAATGTAAAATGATGCAGCTACTTTGGAAAACATTCTGGCAAGTCCTCAAAAGGGTAAATAGAATTACTATATGATCCAGCAATTCCACTCTTAGGTATACACCCAAGAAAATTGAAAACATATGCCCACACAAAAACTTGAACATGAATGTTCACAGCAGCACTATTCATAATAGCCAGAAAGTGGAAACATCCTAAATGTCCATCAATTGATGAAAGGATAAACAAAATGTGTATCCATCAATGGACTATTATTCCATGATAAAACTGAATGAAGTGCTGATACATCCTGCAACATGGATGAACCTTGGAAACATTGTAAGTGAAAGCAGTCAGACACAAAAGCCCCACATTCTATGATTCCATTTATAATCCACACAGAAAGTAGATTTGTGATTGCCAGGCACTGCCTGGAGGGGGCAATGGGAAGGCAGTTTCTTTTCGGGGAAAGGTTCTGAAATTAGTGGTGATGGTTGCAAAACCTTGTGAATATACTATCATCTACTGCACTGTATATGTTAAAAGGATGAATTTTATGGTACGTGTATTATATCTCAATAAAAAATTAACTCATAAAGTAGATCTTTAATTTCATTTTTAAAATTAAGGTTTTGATATTTCAATGATTTGTGTAATATAATTTTATAATCTTTATTTTCATTCTATCTAATTTTAGGTAGAATCTTACTGTAAGTTTATGATCAAACTTCTAAGTCACTGGAAAATTTTAAATAGCTTTTCCATTGTGTAAATTTCATTAAAAATATGTAATAGAAGACTCATTTATATTCTTTTTTTTTCTTTTTTTTTTATATTTTATTTTTATTTATTTATTTTTTTTAATATAATTTATTTTATTATCATTAATTTACAATTACATGTGCAATATTACGATTATTAAACTACCCCTTCATCAGGTCCCCCCCACCAACCCCATTACAGTCACTGTCCATCAGCGTAGTGAGATGCTATAGAATCACTACTTGTCTTCTCTGAGCTGTACTGCCCTCCCCGTGCCCCCCCAACATTACATCTGCTAATCGTAATGCCCCTTTTTCCCTCTTATCCCTCCCTTCCCGCCCATTTTCCCCAGTCCCTTTCCCTTTGGTAACTATTAGTCCGTTCTTGGGTTCTGTGAGTCTGCTGCTGTTTTGTTCCTTCAGTTTTTTTCTTTGTTCTTATACTCCACATATGAGTGAAATCATTTGATACTTGTCTTTTCGGCTTGGCTTATTTCACTGAGCATAATACCCTCTAGCTCCATCCATGTTGTTGCAAATGGTAGGATTTGTTTTCTTCTTATGGCTGAATAATATTCCATTGTGTATATGTACCACATCTTCTTTATCCATTCATCTACTGATGGACACTTAGGTTGCTTCCATTTCTTGGCTATTGTAAATAGTGCTGCAATAAACATAGGGGTGCATCTGTCCTTTTCAAACTGGGCTGCTGCATTCTTAGGGTAAATTCCTAGGAGTGGAATTCCTGGGTCAAATGGTATTTCTATTTTGAGTTTTTTGAGGAACCTCCATACTGCTTTCCACAATGGTTGAACTAATTTGCAGTCCCACCAGCAGTGTACAGGTTCCCTTTTCTCCACATCCTGCCAACATTTGTTGTTGTTTGTGTTTTGGATGTTGGCCATCCTCACTGGTGTGAGGTGATATCTCATTGTGGTTTTAATCTGCATTTCTCTGATGATTAGCGATGTGGAGCATCTTTTCATGTGCCTGTTGGCCATCTGAATTTCTTCTTTGGAGAAGTGTCTATTCATGTCCTCTGCCCATTTCTTAATTGGATTATTTGCTTTCTGTTTGTTAAGGTGCATGAGTTCTTTATATATTTTGGATGTCAACCCTTTATCAGATACGTTTTTTATGAATATATTCTCCCATACTGTAGGATGTCTTTTGTTCTACTGATGGTGTCCTTTGCTGTACAGAAGCTTTTCAGCTTGATATAGTCCCACTTGTTCATTTTTGCTTTTGTTTCCCTTGCCGGGGAGATATGTTCATGAAGAAGTTGCTCATGTTTATGTCCAAGAGATTTTTGCCTATGTTTTTTTTTTTTTGTTTTATGGTTTCATGACTTACATTCAGGTCTTTGATCCACCTTGAGTTTACCTTTGTGTATGGGGATAGACAGTAGTCCAGTTTCATTCTCTTACATGTAGCTGTCCAGTTTTTCCAACACCAGCTGCTGAAGAGGCTGTCATCTCCCCATTGTATATCCAAGACACTTTTATCAAATATTAATTGACTGTATATGTTTGGGTTAATGTTTGGATTTTCTATTCTGTTCCACTGGTCTGTGGGTCTGTTTTTGTGCCAATGCCAAATTGTCTTGATTACTGTGGCTTTGTAGTAGAGCTTGAAGTCAGGGAGTGTAATTCCCCCTGTTTTATTCCTCCTTCTCAGGATTGCTTTGGCTATTTGGGGTCTTTTGTGGTTCCATATGAATTTTAGAATTTATTTGTTCCATTTTATTGAAGAATGCTGTTGGTATTTTGATAGGGATTGCATTGAATCTGTAGATTGCTTTAGGTAGTATAGCCATTTTGACAATATTTATTCTTCCTAGCCAAGAGCATGGGATGCATTTCCATTTGTTAGTGTCCTCTTTAATTTCTCTTAGGAGTGTCTTGTAGTTTTCAGGGTACAGGTCTTTCACTTCCTTCGTTAGGTTTATTCCTAGGTATTTTATTCTTTTTGATGCAATTGTGAATGGAATTGTTTTTCTGATTTCTCTTCTGTTAGTTCATCATTAGTGTATAGGAAAGCAACAGATTTCTGTGTGTTAATTTTGTATCCTGCAACTTTGCTGAATTCAGATATTAGTTCTAGTAGTTTTGGAGTGGAGTCTTTAGGGTTTTTTATGTACATATCATGTCATCTGCAAAATCTGGATGCCTTGTATGTCTTTGTTTTGTCTGATTGCTGTGGCTAGGACCTCCAGTACTATGCTGAATAACAGTGGAGAGAGTGGGCATCCCTGTCTTGTTCCCTATCTTAGATGAAAAGCTTTCAGCGTCTCGCCGTTAAGTATGATGTTAGCTGTGGGTTTGTCATATATAGCCTTTATGATGTTGAGGTACTTGCCCTCTATACCCATTTTGTTGAGAGTTTTAATCAGGAATGGATGCTGAATTTTTGTCAAATGCTTTTTCAGCATCTATGGAGATGATCATGTGGTTTTTGTTCTTCTTTTTGTTGATGTGGTGGATGATGTTGATGGATTTTCGAATGTTGTACCATCCTTGCATCCCCGGGATGAATCCCACTTGATCATGGTGTATGATCCTCTTGATGTATTTTTGAATTTGGCTTGCTAATATTTTGTTGAGTATTTTTGCATCTACGTTCATCAGGGATATTGGTCTGTAATTTTCTTTTTTGGTGAGGTCTTTGCCCGGTTTTGGTATTAGAGTGATGCTGGCTTCATAGAATGAGTTTGGAAGTATTCGCTCCTCTTCTATTTTTGGAAAACTTTAAGGAGAATCGGTGTTATTTCTTCTCTATATGTCTGGTAGAATTCAGAGGTGAATCCTTCTGGTCAGGGGATTTTGTTCTTGGATAGTTTTTTGATTACTGATTCAATTTCGTTGCTGGTGATTGGTCTGTTTATTTTTTCTGTTTCTTGCTTGGTCAGTCTTGGAAGGTTGTATTTTTCTAAGAAGTTGTCCATTTCTTCTAGGTTTTCCAGCTTGTTAGCATATAGATTCTCATAATATTCTCTTATAATTCTTTGTATTTCTGTGGGGTCTGTCGTTATTTTTCCTTTCTCATTTCTGATTCTGTCTATGTGTGTAGATTCTCTTTTTCTCTTAATGAGTCTGGCTAGGGGTTTATCTATTTTGTTTATTTTTCAAAGAACCAGCTCTTGGTTTCATTGATTTTTTTCTATTGTTTTATTCTTCTCAATTTTATTTATTTCTTCTCTGATCTTTATTATGTCCCTCCTTCTGGTGACTTTGGGTCTCATTTGTTCTTCTTTTTCCAATTTCAGTAATTGTGTCTTTAGACTATTCATTTGGGAATGTTCTTCTTTCTTTAGATAAGCCTGGATTTCAATAAACTTTCCTCTTAGAATTGCCTTTGCTGCATCCCACCGAAGTTGTGCCTTTGTGTTGTTGTTGTCATTTGTCTCCATATACTCTTTGATTTGTTCTGATTTGGTCATTGACCCATTGATTAATTAGGAGAATGTTAAGTCTCCATGTATTTGTGAGCCTTTTTGTTTTCTTTCTAAAGTTTAATTCTAGTTTAATACCTTTATGATCTGAGAATTTGGTGGGTCGAATTTCAAAGTTTTGAGTTTACTGAGGTTCTTTTGTGGCCTAGTATGTGGTCTATTCTGGAAAATGTTCCATGTGCACTTGAGAAGAATGTGTATCCTGTTGCTTTTGGGTGTAGAGTTCTGTAGATGTCTGTTAGGTCCATCTGTTCTAGTGTGTTGTTCAGTGCCTCTGTGTCTTTACTTATTTTCTGTCCGGTTGATCTGTCCTTTGGAGTGAGTCGTGTGTTGAAGTCACCTAAAATGAGTGCATTGCTGTCTATTTCCTCCTTTAGTTCTGTTAGTATTTGTTTCACATATGCGGCACTCCTGTGTTGGGTGCATATATATTTAAAATGGTTATATCCTCTTGTTGGACTGACCCCTTTGTCATTATGTAATGTCCTTCTTTATCTCTTGCTACTTTCTTCGTTTTGAAGTCTATTTTGTCTGATACAAGTACTGCAACACCTGCTTTTTCTACTTGTTGTTTGCATGAAATATCTTTTTCCATCCCTTCACTTTTAGTCTGTGTATATCTTTGCATTTAAGGTGAGTTTTTGTAGGCAGCATATGGATGGATCTTGCTTTTTTATCCATTCTGTTACTCTGTGTCTTTAGATTGGTGCATTCAGTCCATTTACATTTAGGGTGATTATCGATAGATATGTACTTATTGCCATTGCTGGCTTTAGATTCGTGGTTACCATAGGTTCAGGGGTTACTTCTTTACTATCTGACAATCTAACTTAACTTTCTTGTTAAGTTATTGTAAACACTGTCTGATGTTTCTTTATTTCTCTCCCTTCTTATTCTTCCTCCTTCATTCTTTATATACTAGGTGTTTTTTTCTTTGCCTTTAGTTAGTGTTTGGATGGTCTGCTTTCTTTGCTATGATTTTATTTTCTCTGGTGACAGCTTTTTAGCCTTAGCAGTGCTTCCCTCTAGAGCAGTTCATTTAAGATGTCCTGTAGAGGTGGTTTATGGGAGGCAAATTCTCTCAGCTTTTGCTTCTCTGGAAATTGTTTAATCCCTCTGTCATATTTAAATGATAATCGTGTTGGATACAGTATTCTTGGTTCGAGGCCCTTCTGTTTCATTGCGTTAAATATATCATGCCATTCTCTTCTAGCCTGTAAGGTTTCTGTTGAGAAGTCTGATGTTAGTCTGATGGGTTTTCCTTTGAAGGTGATCTTTTTTCTTTCTCTAGCTGCCTTTAATACTCTGTCCTTATCTTTGATCTTTGCCATTTTATTTATTATGTGTCTTGGTGTTGTCTTCCTGGGGTCCCTTGTGTTAGGAGATCTGTGGGATTCCATTGACTGAGAGACTCTTTCCTTCCCCAGGATGGGGAAGTTTTCAGCAATTATTTCTTCAAAGACACTTTCTATTCCTTTTTCTCTCTCTTTTTCCTCTGGTACTCGTATAATGCAAATATTGTTCCGTTTGGATTGGTCACACAGTTCTCTTAATATTCTTTCATTCCTAGAGATCCTTTTTTCTCTCTCTGCCTCAGCTGCTCTGTGTTCCTGTTCTCTGATTTCTATTGCATTAACAGTGTCTTGCATCTCGTCCAGTCTGCTGCTGAGCCCGTCGATGGCTTGTCTCATTTCTGCCTTATCTTTCCTGACTTCCCTCACTTCCTCCCTTAGCTCTTGCATAATTCTCTGTAGATCCATCAGCATGGTTATTACTTTTATTCTGAATTTTTTTTCAGGAAGATCCTGCATTTCCATCCCTTCAGTTTCCTTCTCAGGGGTTGTCTGGGTCTTGGTGATTTTTGTCTGTATCATGTTCCTCGGTCTTGTCATGTTGATAGGAGTGGTCGCTGTTAGGTGCCACATATGTCAGCTGGGCTCTTTAAGGCTTAAGAAAAAAACCACCAAAAAGCAAGAAAGAAAACAATCAAGCAAAAAAAAGAAGGAAGAGAAAGAAAAGAGAGAGAAGAAAGAAAGAAAAGAAAGAAAAAGGAAAGGGAAAAAGAAAAAAAATTTTTTTAAAGCAAGAAAAAAAACAAACAAGTAAAAAAAAGAAAGAAGAGAAAGAAAAGAGAGAAAGAAGAAAGAAGGAAAAGGAAAGGGAAAAAGAAAAAGAAAAGAAAGAAGAAAAAAGAAAAAAAAAGCCCACTTGGAGCAGATTCTCGAAGTGTGCTTTAGGTGTTGCTGTTGCTCCACTAATCCACAGCCGCGGCCGCGCCGCTTTTTGTAAGTCTGGCCGGGGCGGGAAAGAACGGGAGGCTATTGTTTTCTGTTTAAAGTTCCAGCGTAGCTGCTCCCTTCTCTCCGTCACCAGCAAAGGGGACTGAAGTTCCCCAGGACTTCCAGCCTGCAGGGCTGAGCCTGCCGGGGCGATGGTGTTCCGTCGCTGGGCCCCCCGCCTCTCCAAGACCAGTACAAACCATGCGTGCTTTTCTCTTGTCCCATGGTGCTGGCTGCACGGTCCCGGCGCGTTCCCGGCTCAAAACCTGCACCTTCTGCCTCTCCAGTGTCTGATGCACCGCGTGATGTG